>WYDK02118157.1:2659329-2672365 GCA_009867345.2 Toxicodendron radicans | reverse complement strand
TAGGCATGGCGTGGTTAGAGACTCTGGGGGGTACGTGGGTTGATTGGAAGCAGAAAATTATGAAGTTTAGATTGGGGGAGAAAAAGGTGACGCTAAGAGGTGATCCATCCTTAAGCAAGACACTGGTATCTTTAAAGGCAATGATCAGGACAGTGCAGAGTGAGGGTCAAAGGATATTAGTGGAATTTGGGCAACTCCAAGGGCAATCCGAGTGTAGGGAAGGGATAGATGACATGTTGGTCGAGGTTTTAAACAAGTTCAGTCCAGTGTTTGAACCATTGAAGGGGCTACCACCTACTAGGGCACAAGACCACTCAATCCAATTAATTCCAGGAACCCAACCCCCGAATTTAAGACCTTGTAGATACCCATACTACCAGAAAAACGAGATAGAATGTATTGTTAAGGAGATGTTAACCTCGGGAATCATAAAGCCTAGTGTGAGCCCTTTCTCAAGCCCGATACTACTAGTAAAGAAGAAAGATGGTGGCTGGAGGTTTTGTGTAGATTATAGGGCAGTGAACAAAATCACCGTACCGGAAAAATTCCCTATTCCGGCCATCGACGAACTGTTTGATGAATTAGGAGGAGCAACGATATTTTCTAAGCTGGATTTGAAATCCGGCTATCACCAGATACTTGTCTGACCAGAGGATACGCCCAAAACTGCCTTTAGAACTCATGATCATGCCATTCGGCCTGATAGACGCCCCATCCACTTTTTAGGCATTGATGAACGAGATTTTCAGGTCACATTTGAGGAAATTTATATTTGTCTTCTTTGACGACATCTTGGTGTACAGCAAGGAAATGTCAGAGCATGCTAGGCACCTCTCCATTACATTTCAGATCCTGCTGGAAAATCAGTTGGTGGTGAACAGAAAAAAAATGTTTATTTGGGCAGCACAAACTAGAGTATTTAGGGCATATCATTTCCGCGGAAGGAGTGTCGATTGATCCATCCAAAATCGACAGCATATGGAAGTGGCCCATTCCAAGAACTGTAAGAGCACTCAGGGGGTTTCTCGAATTAACTGGTTACTATCGCCGATTTGTGCAAGGTTATGGTAAGATTGCCTCACCTCTAACCACTTTACTTAAGAAAGATGCTTTTGAATGGAATGAGGCGGCCCAATCATCTTTTGAAGAATTGAAGAGGGTGATGATCAGTGTGCCTGTATTAGCTTTACCGGATTTCTCTAAAGAGTTTGTAGTCGAAACAGATGCTTCGGGTAGTGGGCTAGGGGTTGTATTGATGCAGGATGGTAAACCAATTGCTTTTTGAGTAGAGGGTTGTCGATTAAGTCACAAATGAAGTCAGTCTATGAGAAGGAGCTCATGGCAGTAGTTTTAGCTGTATAGAAATGGCGCCACTACCTCTTCGGCTGACACTTCATCATTAAAACCGACCAAAGAAGCTTGCATTTCCTCACTGACCAGAAGTTGTTAAGTAAGAGTCAACAGAGGTGGGTTATCAAGTTGCTAGGGCTGGATTTTGAGATTCAGTATCGGCTAGGTTTAGAAAACAAAGCCGCGGATGCTCTTTCCCGCAGACATGAAGACAAAGAGCATAATGCCATATCCATGAGTTGTTTTGCTGGTCTAAAGGACTTGGAAGAGGCAATTCAACAAGATGATGATCTTTGCCATATTGTCCATCAACTATTAATTGATCCAGATAGTCAGCCCCCTTTTAGACTTGTTGGTCACCACCTCCTGTATAACAATAGGTTGGTAGTCCCTAAAATAGGTCCTCACATTCACAAGCTTCTACATGAATTTCACTCTTCACCAATGGGGGGCCATTCAGGGTTTTTTAGGACCTATAAAAGGATCACCAGTGTGGTCTATTGGGAAGGAATGAAGAAGGACATTCAGAATTATGTGGAGTCATGTGCCGCGTGTCAACATAATAAATAGGAGGCGTTGAGCCTGACCGGATTAATTCAGCCACTACCAATCCCGAATCAAGTATGGGAAGATGTTTTGATGGACTTCATCATGGGGCTTCCTAAGGCTCAAACGGTTGACACAATCTTAGTGGTTGTAGACAGGCTCACGAAGTACAGCCACTTCATCACCCTAAAGCATCCTTACATGGCTAATGACATAGCCGGGGTTTTTATAAAGGAGATAGGGAGGCTACATGGGTTTCCGAGGAGCATTGTTTCTGACCGTGATAGGGTCTTTATGAGTCACTTTTGGGGAGAGCTATTTCGGCAATCAGGGACTCGGCTTCACATGAGTTCAGCCTACCACCCCCAAACGGATGGGCAAATGGAAGTTGTAAACTGTTGCTTAGAAACCTACCTCAGATGCTTTGTCAACAGTCAGCCCAAACAGTGGCCAAAATGGGTAGCTTGGGCAAAATTCTAGTTCAACACCACTTATAATGTATTGACTGACATGTGTCCATTCAAAGCACTTTATGGTGGCGACCCTTCGACAATGCTCAAGTATACTGACCATTCTTCCAAAGTCGATGCCCTCAACTGCCAGTTACTAAAACGTAATTACATTCTCCAGGAGCTGAAAAATAATCTGGTTTTGGCTCAAAACAGGATGAAGAAATATGCGGATAGCAAACGAAGGGAAGTTACTTTTGAGGTAGGGGGCTTAGCTTGCTTGAAGTTTCAACCTTACCGACCATTGTTTTAAAAGCCGGACCGAACCGGCCGGTCCAACCGGTTGGACCGTCGCCTGGCCATGGCTTCGGTCTGGTTCATTGCAAAAATCGGGATTGATCGTTGACCCGATTCAACCCGTTATCAGATCGATTGAATAGTGTTGAACCGACGGTCCAACTAGTCAACAACCCGGACTGGTCCGGAAAAAAAATTAAAAAATAAAATTTAAAACTAAATCTAAATTACTAAATGTAACTTGTCAATGTCAATTTCTTTGATTATTTACTTATTTTAATGTTTCTTTTCTTTAATTTTATGAGTTTAAACTATAATCTTTAAAGACTCTAGAGATCAAGCTCATCAAGCTGAAAATTAATCATATTAAAGAAATTTAACAACGGTTACATATAAAAAATACCCAAACTGCCTATGGGCCAGGAGCTGCTGCCCCCTTGCAACCCCCGCCCGCTTATAGGGGGACGGGGCCCCCGCCCACTGACCGGGCAGCGGGACCCCCAATTGCATAGTCGTGACTCCTTATTGTTGAAGTGGTCGACAACTCCAACATAGATAATGTTTAATAACTTTACAAATGACTTTGGTGACATTACCCTTTAAATGATTCAGTAATTTTCTTTATGTTGATAAGGTTAAGTGATTTAAATTTATTATAACTTAACAAATTTTAAATCAAATTTTAAGTGTGATTTTTTGTATGATGTTAGCATGCTAACGTCACCGATCCAACCGGTCGAACCAGTGAACCGATGAATCAGTGACCTAAGCGGGTTCCGGTCCGGCTTTTAAAACAATGTTACCGGCTACGTTCCTTGGCGAGACGCTACAATGAGAAACTCAATCCACATTTCTTTGGTTCGTTTGTGATCAAGAGCAAAATTGGAGCAGTGGCTTATCAGTTGGACCTACCTCCGTCAGATCGCATACATGACGTTTTCCATGTGTCGCAGTTGAAAAAGGCCATTATACCTATTCCTAATAGTCAGCCACTTCCGGACATTCTCAATGAAGACCTTGTGCTGAATGTTGAACCCACAAATGTACTTAAAAAACGAAGATTGTTGAATGGTCAATGGGAAGTTCTCATTCAATGGAAGGGGTTGTCGGCATCTGAGAATACATGGGAAAGCTTTAACTTAATCAACAACCAGTTCCCAGCCTTCCACCTTGAGGACAAGGTGGTTCTTCTTGGGGAGGGTAATGATAGAACCCATGAGGTGCAGGTCTACAGTAGGAGAAGTAAGGACGAGAAATAGAGGATCACAGCAGAAAGGAGGTGTTCTATCAATATGATTTTGTTAATGTGTGCCTTATACATGTTAAAGAGAGTATCTTACCAATAAGAGACTTTAAAAGGACAGAGATATGATAAAATCCCACTAAATCCAATTGCATCTAATGCCTTGAAAGGACAAACATTACTATTTTTTTTTTTATCCTTCCCATTTGTCCATCTTCATGGGATGTTGTTACAAGCTACAATTCATTGCACTAAAGCTAAGTTGCTAGTGACCCAATTCACAACTCTAAACCACGTTTGTGAAACATTTCAAAAAGTTTGGATTCATCATAAAAGTCAGGCCACAAAATCTGCTAACTTATTGAAACTAACACCATTAAATCAATATACAATCAAATTAAGGTCACTAAGTGCACATCAACCAATGGCCAGGTTTGCACAAAACAAATGTTGTAAAATACTACAACATAAAAAACAACTTAAAGATAATATCTTTGTACTCCACCTATCTCTATAGCTACTTGGTAGTATAACAAGTACACTATTACGAGATATAAATTTACCCATTGCAAAAATACCATTTCTTGTTAAAGTATTGTTGTTAGTAAGTGAAGGAATCTGTTCCTGTCTCAAATATACCCAATCCCACAATAGAAGAGAAAAACACGAGTGGTATAAAATAGCCCTCTCCAAGAGTATGGTAACAAAGATGCCTAATGGGCTCCGACGAGACCCAAGGACTCAGTCTAATATAAAAATTGATCAAGAAATGAATTAATCAAGTGCATGCATGCAATAACTTGCTCCAAGAGGGGTGCAAATTCAGCCAAATATGCCTCGTATGCAGATATGTTCTTGGCTCAAATTCACACAATTAATTTATTATTGTTTTGGGGCATATGTGTTTGAATTCAAATTGCTTTTGGGTGGATTTGCACCATCCTTTTGGATGCAAGTGATCAGGTGCACACACCCAATTAAGTGGTTTCTTGATCAATTTATAAATTTGGGTTTGAGTCACTTACTTAGTGCACATGAGAGCCCTATTGGTTTCTTTGTTACAACACTCTTAGAGAGGTCTTGTTCATATAAACTCTCAAACTTATTCTCTTCCAATGTGAACTCCGAATATTTGAAATACAAACTTTCCCTGGCTTACTTATAACAAATTTTCAAAAATAAGAAGTTGAACAAAGAATGCTATACGTAGTTAAACATTTCAAATATACTAACCTTTCATGCATTAACTCATTGTCATATAACTATTTACACTTATTAAACACAAAATCTAAGTAAAAAATAGCAAAAAAGATCATATGATTTTTTTAATCGGATCAATCAGAGGGTCATGGATTAATATCTTCGCAAAAAAGAAAATTAAGCACATAAAAGAATAAAACATAAAATCAACCTGACTCACTTTGTTAGTGTTATTATCTTGTTTGGCCGCAGGCTTATAGGGACACGCAGGAGGAGTCCTCTCAGGTTTTCTATACTCCCAGCCCAACATTCCATAAATTTTTCCCTGAAAATTCATCCATCAATTCATAATTTAATTAAATCACTAAAAGACCAAATAAATGAAAAGGGAAAATCTCTAGCAGTCTCACTCTCTCGCTTACCATGATCAAATGAAAGAGTAGGGGCAGCAAGTTGACGATTGGGACCAAGAAAAGAGGCAATAAACAAGCAACACAAACCTAATAACAAGAATTCAGAAACATTCGATCAAATTTTGATGGAGAAACAAATAACATGAACAGATTGGATCATCTGAGAAATTACTTACCATTTTCGAATTGCGAATCTGCTGATTTGGGGCAAACGATCTGTTGAGGACTGGACTGGACTCGGCTTTCTATTGAAATTTTCTACGATGGTATTGGTATTTCTTGTTTACAACAGCACAGTATTGACGTGGCACGATCTTATTGAATGATCGTGAAGACTTTTCCTAGGCTGGAAAATTAACGGAATATAGGGTTTTTCGGAAATTTTTATTTTGGGATTTTTTTCATAAACTTCCCCTCAATTTTAGAAATATTACTTTCGTGCCAACTTTGAGGGTTCTTAATGATCAATTGCCCCCTTATTATTTCCAAAAAAAAATTTCTTACTACCCTTATGTTGGATGTGATTGAATAAACTACTTGTTGATGCGAAAATTCGCATCAATCAGCGATACTCCATTTACCTCAGTGAAATAGAGTAAGATAAGAGTGAGATTACTGATAATAAGCAAAGAGTGAAATACATGTATTAATAATGAGGATTAGTAGCAATAAATAGATGAAAATGAAAGCGAAAAAGAGATAGACATGGATGAGATTGAATAGGATGGTCGCACAATCACAAATAATAAACAGGAAAGATAAGGAAAACTATGCAAGAAATGATTTTTAAAGAGGTTCGGCAAGTTCACTCTCAAGCCTACGTCTTATGATATTTTATTTCTATGAGTGCTTACACTTTGAATATAGATTACAAAGAGTTACTCTCTTCTCTCCATGAGATATGTATGTGTGTAAAGAAATAAAGACTTTACTGCCCATGGGGGCTTACATGAATGAGGAAAAGAGAGAGATAGTCCCATCCTCTCATTTCGGTAGAAAGCTAGTTTATATAGGTTGCCAAAGTAGCAAACTTGTAAGGGAAGCTTAACTTGTTTGTCAGCCTTTAACTCGAAAGCAACACCAAACTTGTAAATGAGATTAGCTAAGGTAGGTTAACACATGACATGGATTTGACCATTGAATGATGACAAATTCTTCGGACACGCTATGAAATTTCTTGCACAACATTACTTATGGCTAAGGCTTATGAAGATAAAATACACTTGTATTAATTAGTGAAAATTTCATCGCAAAAGTTAGAATACAAATTCGAAATGAATAAAATACTATTTATTGAAGTTATGGGTTAATGACACTAACAACTAGAAGTAGTGAAAATAACACTTTGTCCTACTAAGTTTGGAAGTAGTTACGTCTAATTTTGCTGTTAAGATGGATGAAAAAAAGGGTAGATTTGTACTTTTAATGGTCAAACCCGGTCTTTAATGACAAAAATTGATGATAAGAGGTATAAATGGTTGTTTCAAAACTTTGTAGGGACAAAGTGATACTTTTACCACTTCTAGAGGGTGCAAAAAATACACAATAGAGGAGTGAGTAGTTATTTCAAAACTTTTACATTAATCCTCTCTGTTTTCCAAATTGCCATTTGGCTTTAAAATGTTGGGTAAATTTTATTCTATTTATTTTAAACTTTTCGTCATAGTTTATTTTGATTTCATTTACTAATTTATGCAGTGATTGTTTGTTCCCTAAAATAACTGAAACTCCTAGGACGGTCGCAGGTCAATCTCCAAACCACTATAAAATGAATTACAAATGTTCACTGCAAATTTTGCTTCCACCAATAGCTGAATACACTGGTACAAACAGAAAATCTGGAGTCTTGCAACAGATATTCATAGTTGGTTAATCAAGCCCCCAATGGGTACAACTGAACCGGTTCCAGAAACGCATTCATCTTCAACGAAAGGGATAGTTTTCCACACCCTTAATTTCATTGGGACGCTCGCTTTAACTGCAAATGAAGAACAGAAATTTTAACAAAGTATGTATGCATTTGCGTTTATCTTAATTTAATTACATTAGAATATGAATTACACCTTCAGTGGATAAATCCTTTTCCACACAAATGGCAGCATAATGAGAACTGGCCAAGTCCAAGAGTGCGAATTGCCAATTGCTTGTGAGGTTCTCGGGGTCATCAGAAGATTCAACGACAATTTCAGATGCCTGAAAGCATAATTAAGAAAATGAATTGTGATCAGCACTCAAAATGTTCAGCACTGTAATTAGCTCAAACAATTAAAGAATCACATAATCACGTATTGTTAAATGGGGAAGTACTACAGATAAGATCCAACTGTTTAATGGATATAAGTTCCCCCATCATTGATAGTTAAATTGCTTCCTCATTTCCACATGATTTAATATTTAGCACTTGAAGTTAATAAAAAAACAATGTGCTTTAGATGCCTAGGATTCGAATCTAACCTCTATGTCAAGCTTGTCTCCAGTAAACTAAAGTTATTCTAGTTTTATGGGCATTGTTTAGATTTATCTAAACATTTTAAAACGATCCACACAGACACACACACACAATGATAATTATATACACAGATTTATAATCTGACTCGAGTTTGACATCCATGAAAGTCAAATTTAGAAATATACACAAGGTAAGACATCTTCTTCAACTTCATTTTTTATATTCCCTTCTTATTATGAGCACCTTTTTTGACTTTATAATTTTGTTAATACCAAGCAGAACTTGATATGAAGGTAAAAACAATCAACTTCAGTTTTGAATTTGAAGGCCAACTGAAAGCAGGTGATTGTTACCTCAACATGCCCATGTGAACCGGTAGACTTTTTATCAAATGCATATCATTCACATGCTACATTTGACACTCACTAGAAATTTGGTACAAACCTCAGAATCTAGAGTCTCTGAAAGTTGAAACTCTCCTATAGTTGCAATCCTAGATCGAAGGGTAAAGGTCTTGAAGGGTGCAGCTGAGAAACCCCTTCCCAATGCTTTCACATAAGCCTCCTGAAAAGGAAATCCATCTTTATGAAAAGCAAAGAAAAGCATAAATTGCATTTGGATATTCTGAATTTTATGATCTGGCCATGAAATTCTTTTCACTTTTTAGTAGTTCAAAAAACGTTGCTTACCTTGAGAGTCCATAACTTGATAAACTCCTGACGCTGAATTTCAGGGTCTGATATTGCAGTTAAAAGTTTCACTTCCTCAGGCGAAAAATACCGTTTTGCAAAAGCTAAAATATTGCTCTTAGTCCTTCGTTGCTTCTCTTCTACATCAACACCAATCTACAATCAGAAGCATAAACAGCAAAGTTTAAATTGTGTTCCCAATACATTATTTACTTATTTAGTAAGTAAGCATGTTTAGCCATAATTTAGCCATCACATTAGGAGCTGATCTCTGCAGCCCCAAAAGAAGGGGATACTTACTGGCACATCTAGAGTCACTCCACAGGCTACTAGAGAAGACGTGTGCGAGATATTAAAATGCAATGGCAGTGGGCACCAGTCTAACTATAAAAATAAAAAAACAGATGTATCAAGAAAACAAAATATGCTTAAAAAGTACAAATTGGAAGGAAAAGCAAGCTCAACAAAAAGCAGATAGCTAAGCCATCCAAAATAGAACTGACCTCAGGCTTCCCATAGATGTTCTTCCGGAACTTCAAATTTCTTGGACTTACTTGACAATGTGTCTGATCTAGTAGTAAAAAGTATTGCTTAATGCTCAGCATACAAAATATTCTATTATTCAAAGCAGTATCTACAACATATATACACATTTAAAAATATGATTTTTTTTTCTGAATGGCTCCTTGACAGAAGTTGTATTCATGAGGCAGTCTGAGAGGTTTGAAGATAAAGACTGTCCAACTCATGTCTATAAACTAGAAAAAGCTTTGTATGGACTTAATCAGGCCCCTAGGGCCTGATTTCAGAAACTCAGGGATGCTTTAATCCTGTGGGGATTCAGCAATTCCAAGACTGACACATCATTATTTGTCTTTTGCGGAGGGGAATAAATTGTCATTCTACTTGTTCATGTAGATGACATGTTAATTAAAGGAAACTGTACTAACCTTATCTCTCAGGTAATAAGAGATCTTAACTGAAAATTTGTCTTGAAGGAGCTTGGGATGCTTGGCTATTTCTAAGGTATTGAAGTTTTCAGAGACAGCAAAGGCCTGCATTTATCACAAACGAAGGATATACAGGATATGCTGAAAAGAACAAGGCTTGAGCAATGCAAACCTTGCTCTACTCCAATGGTCACAAGTCACAAATTGACCAATTTCAGAAGGCAGTCAATTTATGACCCCACTCTATACAGGAGTGTAATTGGAGCATTGCAATGTGCTACCATTACACAACCTGCGATCTCCTTTGCAGTAAATCAGTTGAGTCAGTTTTTGCAGTAGCCTATTGACTACATTGGCAAACTGCAAAAAGGGTCCTTAGGTACCTTAAAGGAACTATTACCTAATGCTTAAATTTCAGCACAACAGGAAGACTTGATGTTATAGGGTTTTCAGATGTTGATTGGGCCTATGATCAAGAGGATAGAAAGTTTGTTAGTGGATATTGTGTGTTTTTTAGAGGAAATCAGCTGTCCTGGGGTTCTAGGAAGCAAAAATCAGCGGCAAGGTCAAGCACAAAAAGTGAATATTGGTCCTTGGCTCAAGTTGATTCTAAGGTGGCTTGGATTTCATCATTGCTTAGTGAGCTTCATTTAAAAATGGTTGTTGTGCCTATTGTGTGGTGCAAAAATCAGGGAGCAACAGCTCTTGCTTATAATCCAGTTCACCATGGAAAAACAAAACACATAGAATTAGATGTACATTTCATTAGGGATGTGGCTGCAAATCAGGAACTACAAGTTAGATATGATCCTTCACAAGATCAAGTGGCTGATGTGTTTACAAAGGCACTTACAATAGACCATTTTGAGTACTTAAGAAATTAGCTAATTGTGATTCCAAGTTGGCAAAGCTTGAGAGAGGATGTTACAACATCAAGCTCTGGGGCTCAGTTAGTTGTTGTACAATAAGCTTCTGCTATTGACAAGTCAACAGTGCATTTGGAGAGTTTGCTAATGTGTAAAAGCTACTTAGGCTGCATTAATAGTTAATAGGTCTTACTTACAGAGTGTGTGATCTGAAAATTATTTATATACACTATGTGTTTGTATAAAAGGAGCAGTAGTCTCATAAAAGTTCAATAAGAAAAAATTCCAGATTAATCTTCTGACTTTCTGTTTGTTTGTTAAGAAAGTTCTTTCTCAATTTTCAAGTTTTCAAACTTGATATCAATGCTTATGATTGAAGTGATTAGCAGCAACCAATCTCAAAAGCTTTTGATGATCCAAAATTAGATTGTTGCAATCTGCGAAAACACTGTTGTCTTCAAAACCTCTAGCTTTGCTACGCCAATAAAGCTTGATCGAAGCAATTTTAAGGTCTGGAACAGGTTCTTCCTCCAATTGCAATAGCTTTATTGGTTTGGAACTTTGGATCATTAGAAGCTCTATGAACTTGGTTGTTGTTAATCACTTTAGCCATAAACTCTGATACCAAGTTTGAAAACTTAGATGAATTGCGAAATAATTTCTTAAAAAACAAACAGAAAACCAAATAGAATTAGAATAAGTTCTGAATTTTTATTTTAGGTATGGTAATTGGCCACCCCTTGGTACAACTCGAACTCAAGATCGGGGGGCGCTTTCAACCAGGCGCCCCTCTATCCATCCGGCCACAAGTGGGTGGTGGATCTGAAATTTTTTTCTTATTTAACTTTTGTATAATAAAAAAAAATTTGTAGATTAACCATCCATTTGTGGCCGGATGGATAGAGGGGCGTCTGGTTGAAAGCGCCCTCCGGTCTTGAGTTCGAGTTATATCAAGGGGTAGCCAATTATCATACCTAAAAAAAAAAAAGTGTTACAACTAATTCCTTGAATTTTCAAATCACACAAACTGTGACTAAGACTTCTTAACTAATAATGCTAACTAAGCAACCAACTGAGCTGTACAGCTTGATATTGTAACATCTTCCAACCATTTATTTGAACATCTTTATTTTCTAAGAGTAGTAACCTAGACTTCTGTTTTTAGTAAGCTTTAGCTTTCTATTGAGTGATGAGATTCTATGGTTTTTCCATTTGAATGGAAGGTGTCAACATATCCAAAAATATCAAATTTCATATTCTAACATTTTAACTCAAACTTTCTTCATCACATGCCTCTATAACTTTTGAAAACTTACAGCAACTGCGGTGTACTAACATATATTGACTTGTAATATGCTTCTGACTAACCAATATGCATGTCAATCATATGTAAATTATTGATATCATGATTCATAAGAAAAAATTCCAACTACAAATCTAGTGCCGACACAGTGTCCATCTAGACCAAGACCATCAAGTTTAACTACATATCGTCAGCTCTGATCTCTGTGTCCAATAATAAATATAATGGAAAAATGAAGAGGAGAGTTTCTTTAGAAACATCAAGTACCTACATCTGGCAATGGTAGTGCGAACTAAGGCACGAGCTAGCAGGGCACTTTTCTTGTGCTGGTCTCCACGCATTCGATATACATTTTCCTTCTCCTTTGGTGAGAGAATTTCTAAATATTGATCTAAAAGAGATGTACTCTTCACCTCCTCAGGTACAATATACCAAAAGTGGGTTTCCCTGAAGACCAAAAAGGAAAAAGAAAAAGGAAAAAAAAATCATTATCCACGCAGATTGCAAAGCTTTAGACACAAATATCTCCAAATAGAAACAAAAAATCATATAATAACAATAACCCAAATGGTATGCAGTGCCAAAATATTGATGGATTACAAAAATAACATAAAAAATGGGATGGCTGATACCTTTGAGATGGTAGTTGAACAGGAAGTAAAGGCGGCAAGGCAGCTGAGAAAGTCCTTTGAAAGCAACATATATTCATTGTGAATTTGAGACTTTTGTGTAGAGACGAAAACATGAATACTTGGAACAGCTGAACATATCTAATCCTCACATAAACAAACTTAAAAAAAAAGCAACAACCTTCATTAAGGAACAATTAACAAAAAACATAAAATTGAAATTGAACCCACAGCACAAGGCATTCAGAAAATATCCAAAATTCTAGACTAAATCATTATTATGAACAAGCTGAAAAGGATAAACATTAGAAGGGTTTGTAAATCCAAAGATTAGAGAGAGGAGAGAGTACCTTCTTGTTGGAAGAAAGAAGAGCTCGTGCCGCCGTGCGTTTGATTTGGTGGGCAATCCAAGGCTTTCTTCAAATTAACCGCAAAAAATAATAATAAATGATATTATATTATTATAGTTTTACTCTGATTTTATTTTATTTTTTACTAAAATTTGAAATTATCATATAAATATTTTCTGAAATTCGATAAAAAATTGTGCCTGAATTTTGTATAATTTTTCAGAATAGAAATTAAGGTCCTACTTATTTTTTGAATTAAAAGTTTCTCTCATTTTAGTTATAATTTCACGAATTATTTGATA
>WYDK02118157.1:2635521-2646827 GCA_009867345.2 Toxicodendron radicans | reverse complement strand
GTATCCAGGAATTTCCTAATGTCGGTGGGTACGGGTTGATGCGATTTGGTCGATTGCGGCGGGACATATGGCAGAACATATGCTTTTATATTGGAGCGCGTATGTCGTGCCTGAATTCGCGACTTTACCTCTTGACTTTGACTAGCAATATGAGAAATAGCTCGGAGTTTACGAGGATTTTGACCTGCTATTGCTTTACATTTATTTGATGCAATCCGACTTGCCAATTTTTATTGAGTCTGCAGGGACGTCCTCTTGCGACTGTAGTATCCACTGGTATGAGTTTTGAACGGTTCGCATTTGGGATTCCAACTTGTGAGCGTCTTGGGCCACGAGTGCTTTGTGAGGGTCGCGCTTGTGGAGGATCAATCCGATCTAATCGCTGATTGATCGTCCGCAGTGTTGAGTCCAATCGATTCATACACTATAGTAATAGAGGATCTACTTGAGAAGTGGATGCTTTATTATGATTGGCCAAAGGGCGAGGATGTAACCCGGATGCGACATATGTATATTTGGGTGACAAGAGACTCTGATCGTCGTCACTAGCTCGAGGATCATTGAAAACTGCCATTAATCTGTAAAGGAATATAGCGAAAAACGAGAACTGAAATTGTAGTGTATATCAACCACAATAGATTGAAATCATGCCCTTCTTCTAGCGCCAAACTGTTGACGGGTAATTTTGCACCAGCAACTAATCGATGAACAGGTCAGGCGCAAAAGAACTGGCTAGTAGAAATTAACTGGGGTAGGCATGAATTTGATCTATTGATGCTACAAACTGTGTATATTAGCTAGATCGCTTAAGTATGAAAAATAGAAATAACAAAACAGGAAGTTTTTAAGTGGTTCAGAGGCTTAAAAAACAACTCATACGTCCACTGAATATTATTACTGATCGCGCGATGTGAAGCTATATCAACTAACGATCTGAGTTGATGTAAAGATACATACGTATGTATATATCAACTAAGATAATGCAAGTATTTGTATTACAAATGGAAAATATTCTAGAGAGAGAAAGTCTTTCTTGTTAGATTCCTCGACCCCCCGCTGCGGGGTCAGTGCACTCGTATTTATAGGGATTTGAGAGGCGGCTACTGTAACTCCCACTTGACATACAAGTTGATTCGGCTAGTTGTAAAGGTGATTCCACTTGCTGTAAAAAACTTATCAATTCACCAGATGTCACGGTGAAAATATCTTGAGAACTTCCATGCAAAGTCAAGTGGTAGCAATTGGAAAACAACTACAGAATGGTGACATCTGCGGGACAGATGTAGCGATCTCACAGGTCGTGGTACATAATCACTGTTCACATAATCTTTTAATACAATCTTACCCATCTCAGTTAACTCCTGCGTCATGGTGACATCGCGTTTGACAAGCTGTAGCGATCTCACTAGTCGCATGACGTCGCTCCTATTCATAATTATTTTAGAGACAATTTTGCCCATAACACTTATAAATGATGGAATAGTTCTAAATTCTTACCAGAATTCTCAATTAGCAGCCATTAATTTTTTTTGTTCTATTAATTTTTAATTTCATCTACATAAGAAAAGAGGGTACTTTATACTTTTTCACAAAAAAATTTAAAAGCTCCTACCTTATAAGCATTTAAGTGTTACTATCGAATTTTACTAGACCTTCGTTATTAAGGCCAAACCTTTAAGGACCAAAATTATTTAATTACTCTTAATAATTGTGGATTATGCAAGGGATCACTCGTTTCGAGTCTTCTGACCCACAACGAACTCAGAAAGGTTGAGTTTAGAGGTGGAAATCTGGGCAGGCCAGACGGGTTGGGTTATGCAAATGTTGGGTCGAGCTGGGCTCGCCTAAATATGCGGGCTGGGTTAGGCCCGCCCAAGCGGGTTGAAATGGCAGCCTAGCCCAGCCTAGTAACCCTAACCCTGCGGGTAGGGATGGGCATGGGGCGGGTTTGGTGCGAGTTCATGGTCCCCTGCACCTGCACCCGCCCCACTATACCCACCCCCACACCTGACCCGCACTCGAGGATGAGTTTGAAAAAGAAACCCGCACTCGCCCCATGGGGAAGGGGAGACCCCCACACCTGCCCCGTCCTGCCCCGCTCAACAGGGTTTTATAAGAAAAAATAATAAAAAAATGTAATAACAAATGCATTACAATGTCATATTTAATCAGACATGGTTATTCAAATTAAATATGGATTAGGTTGGGAAAACAATTTTTTAATTATTCACATTTTTGTGAATAATGTAAACAATTTGACTAGTGTAGTAATTATAAAAATATGATCTAATTTTACCATATGAATAGAATTCAATAAACAATTTCAAACAAATACATTTTTACATTGAAAAACTTAATAAAAAAATGTAATAACAAACGCATGACAATGTCATATTTAATCAGACATGATCATTCAAATTAAATATGGATTAAGTTAGAAATTTTTTTTTTCAATTATTCACATTTTTTTAGATAAGATAAACAATTTGACTGGTGTAGTAATTATAAAAATATGATCTAATTTTACTATATGAATATAATTCAATGAACAATTTCAAACAAATACACTTTTACATTGAAAAACTTAATTAGAATTTTATTAGTTTATTATATTTTGGGGAGGGTGCAGGTCCAATACTATCCCCGCACCCGACCCTCACCCGGTGGCGGGTTTTCTTTTTAGACCCGCACCCGATCACCCGTCCCGAATGAGGCGGGGTGGAGCGGGCCCCCGCAGGTGCGGGTCTGGGTCCAACGCCCATCCCTACCTGCGGGTTAGGGTGCAAGTTGGGCCGGGCCGGCCCACCTAATATTTTTTTTTAATTTAAATGAATAATTTATTACGAATTTGGAATTGATTAATTGATTAATTGGTTAGTATAGATTAATTGATTAGTATTGATTAATTGATGAATTGATTATAATTGATTAATTGATTAGTATTGATTAATTGATTATAATTGATTAATTGATTAGAGTTGATTAATTAATTATAATTGATTAATTGATGAATTAATTAGAATTGATTAGTATTGATTAATTGATTATAATTGATTAGTATTGATTATTTTATTTGAATAGATTAGAATTGATGAATTGATTAGTATTGATTAATTGATTAATATTGATTAATTTATTAGTATTGATTAATTGATTAAAATTGATTAATTGATTAGTATTAATTAATTGATTAGAATTGATTAATTGATTAGAATTGATTAATTGAGTAGAGTTGATTAATTGATTATAGTTGATCAATTGATTATAGTTGATCAATTGATTAGAATTAATGAATTGAGTAGAGTTGATTAATTGATTATAATTGATTAATTGATTTATAGTTAATTATAATTGATTAATTGATGAATTAATTAGAATTGAATCAATTGATTACTGATTATAGTTGATTAATTGATTATAATTGATGAATTGATTAGAATTTAATCAATTGATTAATTGATTATAATTGATTAAATTATTAGTATTGATTATATGATTAATATTGATTAATTGATAAATATTGATTATATGATTATTATTGATTAATTGATAAATTGATTAAAATTGATTATAAATTAAAAAGTATTTTTCTAAAAAAAAATTTTTTTAAGAGTAAAAAACAAAAAAAAAATTGAAAAATCAACCCGACGGGTTGCTACAGAACCGCCGGGTTGACGGGTTGACAAATCCTGACCCAATCTGTAGTATATATAAAACCGGTCCAACCCGCCCCATGCAGGACTGGATTGGGGGCGGGTTTAGGCGGTCCGGGTTAGGTCTGACCCGCCTAACCCA
Source organism: Toxicodendron radicans (assembly GCA_009867345.2). NCBI lineage: Eukaryota > Viridiplantae > Streptophyta > Magnoliopsida > Sapindales > Anacardiaceae > Toxicodendron > Toxicodendron radicans. The sequence continues at coordinate 2,643,032 of WYDK02118157.1, read as the reverse complement.
TTTTTCCACTCTAGTTGAGTTTACTGGAGTCTCAAATCATCAAATTCTTTCATCCACCGCTGAAGATTCAAGATCTTTTCCGTCAAGAATCTTCATTTTTTTTGGTACTCCCACGTCGATTCCATCTTTTTCCGCCTTATCCAATTTATGGAATCTTCAAAAATATATCTTTAAACCCTTTTCAATATACTTGAACAAACTATCTTTTTTACTTGCTTTTCTGTCTTTTAACTCATACCCATTACGTCTTCTTCTCTCATCCCGAAGTTGAAGCCAAAGGTAGAGTCATTCGCTCTTGCTCTCCCCTTTTAATTGAAAAAGTTTTGATTTTTCTATTTGGGTTTTCGTTTTAGAGGAGTTTTTTTTTTTTGGTGATTGTGGTCTTTATGTTTGTTGGTAATGCGTTTAAGATTGTTAGGTTTCTGTATTCTGTTGTTTACTACATGTAAGCGGTTGGGTTTGAACAAAATTTTCTACCCAAAATTTAAGTCAACGTATTGGGACTAGCCGCACTTCTAAAGTGTTAGTGTCATACCTAAAATAAAATAAATTTGGAATCATTAACTCTCATGAACAGTGATATAATTGAACAATTGGTGTTTCAAATATTTATTTGGCTCTGATATTTAATTAGATTTCTGCAGAAGAAATAAGCTTATAGGTAAGGGGCCTTTGTATAGAACAAATAGTCATATCATAATTGAACTTAACATATTGATATTTGTTGTTGATGGTGAGATTGTCATGTTGATGGAAAATTTTTATGTGAAGTGGCCGCATGAGCTTGTCATGGTACTATTTTATCATGCTTTCATGTTAGTGTGGCATGTTTTTATTGTGTGAATCTAGCAAAAGGATATGTAAACAATTGTATAGGAGTTTAGGATCATTAAAGAGGACATAGTCTTAATTGCTTTGATGGATTTTAGGTACTAAAGAATGGGAAATGTGATATGTTGATTTAATTTAAAAAATGTGGAATTTTATGTTGTTGCTGATATTGAGTTAATGTACTATGCAGCTGGCAACTTTTGTCGGCAGTTCAGAAATTTTAGGTCTTGGTTTAATTTAATTAATTATTTTTATAAAGGTATAGTATTCTCCTATGAAGAATACACGGTGCCAGTTTTTGCAGAATTACATGGAAAAACTGTAGCTAACCATGGATTGGTAAACTTGGGCTCTTAGGATTTTGCAGATGAGTTGTTCATTCCAATGATTTCTATGTTGATGATGAAAGAAACCCAAATTTTCTGTAGTTTGGAATAATTGATCATATCTGTGGGTTTATTTTTCAGAGAAATTATGTCCCAGAAATTGTGACAGCAGAACTCTTTCACAATTTCAGCCTTGATTGAGGTAATAAGATGCTGCAAGCATTGAATTTTTCATTGCTGATATCATAAGTAAATGATGAGTTTGAGGCTATTAATATTTTAAGTTTGGGAAATAATCGTGTTCAATCTCCAATTATAATTTTCTTAAGAACATATTTGATTTTATTGCATGAGATACTCCTTTTACTGCCTTATCAGATGTGATCATTTTTTCTTTTGTTTTTTTTGGGTATATGAATTGACTGTCAGATGGTCTCTTCCTCTATACTGTTTGCTTTTGTACAGAACCGTAGTTTGGAAGGTGATTTTTGTTCATTCTGAAGACAATGGAAACCAATGGTAGTAATTCTCATTCCCATGAAAACCAGACTTCAGAGGTTCGCAATGATGCTAGCAAAGACAGTTCAACTGAGAAAGTGGTCTTTGTAAATCATGGTAGGTTGCTTTCTAAAAATTGAACATTGCCCTTGACGGTGTATCTCTTTCTTATGAATGGACATTTGCTCCTCTGATGAATACTACACTTTGATTGATTCTAAAGGCTACCCATCAAATGCTTTAAAAGAACCTAGACAGTGTCTAAATAAGGTTGACAGAATAGTCTTTAACATGATCAAACTTTTTCACTGAGCTTAGCTTTTCTTTGCGTATAATTATTTCACTTAAAGTATTTTAATAAGTATCTTGATTAATTATTGATACATTGACATTTAAGTATTTTTTGCGATATACTATCACAAAGCCACTTTTAAGAATAATTTTTCCTCACTGTTTCTCTTCTTAAGAGACTTTTGGTTATGCTCTTGGTTCATTGAATTGATTTGGATGATCATACTCTTCAGCTGAGATAGCATGGCGTGAGAGGAGGAAGCAGTGGGTTGGTGTTCAGTCTCAAAAGTCAAAGAGATTACCTAGAGAACCAGTTATGAGGTATATTGCTTGTTCCTTTAGATACTGCTGGGTTCATAGCCAAGAATGTCTTTTCCACCATTATTTCTGGTTTCTTAAGTTTATTTACTTACATTTTAAGCTTGTATATACAAGCGGATATAATCATGATCCAGATCTTAGGAATCATGCAGTGTTATGATCACACATTTAATAACGACTTTGGTTGCCTCAAAAGTGATTGGATCACTGAATTATACTAGTGGTTAAATTTTTATTTGCTCTTCTGTAAGCTGCATGTTAGGACCAGTTACGAGAGATCTACTTTAATGGACATTCCTTAATATATTAGGTGAAAAACGATCGTATTGATCTTATTATTCTTTTTGTCCTTAACTTTGAGGTTTGTTCTATAAAATATTCTTAAGATCTCTAATATCATCAGTTGTTATTCTTGACCTGATCTGAGGAGTACAGTCATTTTAGGGGAGTATATTTGAGTGTCAAGTGGGTTGCATTTGTATATGTCTAGGGATAGGAGGATAGGGTACTTCTATATTTGCTTAGTAAATGATGCAGGAGCATCCAAGTTAATTAAATTAGGAAGTTAATTTAGGATTTCAGTTTTTTCTCAGTTTTCCTTCTTTATTTAGGATTCTGATAGAAACCAGAACAATTCACACAAACAGTACAGTCAAGCAAGTTGAATGAACAAGAAACGGGATAAATTTGATGAGTATATATTGATCTAAAATGAAATGCGAATACAATTGTTCGAGAACAAATAAGAAATAACAGAAAGCAAAGGATAATCTAGCACTTCGAGGGGCTAGAACCTCCCAACCAATTTCCCACTAAAATCTTCCTCCCCCTTTTCCACTCATTCTCTCAACTTATACCCTAACATCACACAATTCGTATTGTCATACATGAGTAAAAGACTGTGATGCCCTTGGGTTCCTATCAATACCCCCCCTAAAAGATTCACCTTGTCCTCAAGGTGGAAGAGAGGAAATTGCTTATTGATGACCTCAAAGGAGTCCCAAGTATCTTCATAATCGGGTGAATCAGGCCAGTGAATTAAAACTTCACGAGATCCATCCAACAAGGTGTGAACAGAGCAAACTGAATCAGGTTGAACCAGGAGTTCCAGATCCTCATTAAAGAAATTTGGAAGGGGCTGCACTGGAACAGATTGATGGAGACTCTTTTTAAGCTGGGAGACGTGAAAAACATGATGAATCACAGAAAAAGACCCATAGAACCTGGGATTGAGCTTCTCATTATGTCTCTTGGCAAGAAATTTGAGTTTGTAAGGTTTGCAATTTAAATGAATACAATCTCCTGGCTGAAAAATGACTTGTCTGCTATGAAGAGCAGCCTACTCCTTCATGTGGCCTTGGGTGTTGTCCTTCAACTGAATGTCATGATCCTGTCGCCTACTAGGGAGTAGACTAGTAGGCTGATCAAACAAGGATTGAAAATCATCCAACAAAGCCGCTATTTGACATTTTGATGGTGCACTGATTTGTTCTCGCTGCTGCACTGTAAAGCAAAGTTCAACCAAGAAGCCACTACCAACTCCTTGCAATGTGACCTGTTTACCATCAACCTTAAGCTTCATAGTCATATTCGTCCAATTGTAACAAACAGCTCCCAACAAACTAAGCCACACAATGCCGAAAACAATATTAGTACCACCTGGTTCAAACTGAAAAGAATCTTGTTGACTCATAATCTACTGCATCGCCAACTCTAGGTTTCGACAGATCCCTTCACTTTTCACCATAAACCCATTGCTAACAATTCCCCCAAAAGATCGAATCCTATCCGCCTCTAACCTCAATTTATACACCAATTCCTGAGAACTAAAATTGTAGAGTACCCCACTGTCAACCAACACTAGCACTTCGAGGGGTTGGAACCTCCCAACCAATTTCCCACTAAAATCTTCCTCCCCCTTTTCCACTCATTCTCTCAACTTATACCCTCACATCACACAATTCGTATTGTCATACATGAGTAAAAGACTGTGATGCCCCTGGGTTCCTATCAGATTCTTATTTAATAAAATATTTATTAGGAATAGTTTTCAATCTAGAAGTAGGATTTGTCCTAACTAGTATAAATAGGACAACAGTAGTCAGTTTGTGTATATCTTTTCTTTAATTCAGAATTTTAATTCTAAGGTTTTCCTTAAACCTAATTATTTTCTGTTGTTCCAACCACAATCACCCTATTCTAGCGCTAATTGTTGAGATCTAACCGCCCTACAACTCTTCCGCTACGTCAGTAAACAACCCTGAAGCCTTGGGGGAAAAGAAAATAACAACAAAAAAACTTCATTTCAATGGAGGAAATATATGATGTAGAAATTATTAAGAAACAGCATATGAAACTGTTTTCAGGTTGACAATTATTCATCACTGATACTGATAAGTTTTCGTCTTTAAATAATAAATAGTATTTAATTCAAATGGTCTCTTGTGAAATATCCAAATTACTTGCACAAACTTAAGTTTGGTCTTGGGGTTGCATGAAGCCCTTGTTTCATCTTGTCTTGTCATGCAAACTTTTTTGCTGTGGTTGGAATCATTCTTCAGGGAATGGGAATCTGTCCGATGACCAATTAGTGATTTATATACTTGTAAAGGGCATTCAGCTTCCTGATGAAAATAATTGTTGAATCTTCGTTTGCAGCTGGACCACAACTTATGAGGACCTACTTTGCTCTACTGAACCTTTTCAACAAGCAATTCCACTAGCTGTAAGTTGTCTTTACGTAGAGCCTTCTAACTTCTCTCTTTTTAGGAAAATGTTGATATTTACATACTCTCATTTGTTGGAATTGCAGGAGATGGTGGATTTCTTAGTTGACATCTGGCATGAAGAAGGCCTCTATGATTAGTTAAAGTTTCTTGAGGTGATTGCACAGTTTTGTTTCCTCAGATTGATGAAACAATCTCATAGGTTATACAGACTCTTAATCCTGAAAATTGATTAAGAACATATGATGTAGATTACAGTGACGTTTGGAGAATCATGATTTTTAGGTGATTCCTCTTTATTACCAAACAGTTGTGTAGTCAACTAATATTCTTAAATGAGATTGTTTCTGTTATGGATGTTTCGAGGGTTTTGATTTATAATCTAAATATGAACTGACAGCATAACCTGAAAGATTTTTTATTTTATTTTATTTTTTATAAGGTTTAAGTAAGACTGTTTTTCTATCTTGTTAAAACCGATTATTTGATCTAGGTCAAAAGTTTTGACATATTATTGGGCTATTGCTAGGGTTAGACAAGTTCCGAATCATACAAGTTTGGCGTTTAATGATGCTGATGCCGGACTGTTATTTGATATGTGAAGTTGTTTGAGATGAGTTTAAATTTTTAAGGTTGAACTTCAATGTGATGGATCATGTAACGGGCTCATATTAAAGGAACCTAAACCAGCTGACTGCATTATTTGAAAAAATGTATCTTGCGAAAAGGCTTCCCGTGAGAAACTCATCAATACTAGTTCTTTTAGAATCCTGCAAATCTCTCAAACAAGCTCTTCAAATTCATGCTCAAATTATTCTCAATGGCTTTCACCATAATATCTTTCCCATCAGCAGACTTATCTCCACTTTTGCCTTATGGGGTTCCAAAGACGGTCTTCTTCACGCTCAAATACTTTTCTCACAACTTGATAAGCCAAATATATTTATCTGGAACACCATAATCAGAGGCTACTCTCATAGTGATTCACCTCATCAATCACTTGTCCTCTATATGTCCTTGCTTTCAAGAGGAATTGAATCGCCAAATAACTTCACATTCCCATTTCTTCTTAACTCCTGCGCCAGGCTCTCAAGCCTCAAGCCGGGTTTTCAGATTCATTGTCATATAATTAAGTTTGGGTTCGAGTTGGATCTCTTTATAAGGAATGCTTTGATTCATTTTTACTCAATTTTTGGGTATATAAACCATGCCCGTCAAGTTTTCGATGAAAGTCTTGTTAGAGATCTTGTATCATATAATACCATGATAAATGGGTATGCTCAAGTTGAGCAACCTTGTGCTGCTTTGCGGCTGTATAGAGAGATGCAAGATTTTGATATCCAGCCGGATACATTTACTTTCGTAGCTGTGTTCTCTGCTTGTTCAGTGTTGAATGATCCTAGGATTGCGAGGCAGATTCATGCTTTGGTTTATAAGAATTTGAGTTGTGTTGATTCTAATATGTTGCTTAAGACAGCTGTTGTTGATATGTATGCTAAATGTGGGTTGATGAATGTTGCTGAGCGGGTGTTTGGTACAATGAGGTTAAGCGAAAATACTGCAGCTTGGAGTTCTATGGTATCCGGGTATACACGAGGAGGGGAAGTTGAGACTGCTAGAAGGCTGTTCGATCAGATGGATCAGAGGGACATAGTTTCTTGGACAGCTATGATTAGTGGTTACTCTCAAGCAGGACAGTTTAGTAAAGCACTTGAACTCTTTGGAGAGATGGAATCTCTGAACATACAACCAGATGAAGTTACAATGGTTGCCATTCTTTCAGCCTGTGCAGGGCTTGGTGCTTTGGATTTTGGTAGAAGGATTCATGGACAATACATAGGAAATGAGTTATTTGGGAGAAATATCTTTGTTACTACTGTGGTCATAGATATGTATGCAAAATGTGGAAGTATAGATACTGCTCTAGATATTTTCTACAGAATACCGAAGAATTTAAAGACTGTTTCCCTCTTTAATTCCATGATTTCTGGTCTTGCTCAGCATGGTCTTGGTAAGAGTGCTATAGATGTTTTCAGAGAAATGGAATTGATGAGGTTAAAACCCGATAGAGTTACATTTGTGGCGGTTCTGTGTGCTTGTAGCCATAGTGGCTTGGTTGAAGATGGTAAGGAGTTGTTTGAATCAATGCTGAATGTCTATGGTATCAAACCACAGATGGAACATTATGGTTGCATGGTTGATCTTCTTGGAAGAAATGGTCGCGTGGATAAAGCTTTGGATTTGATTCTGAGTATGCCATATGAGGCTAACTCTATAATATGGAGAGCGCTATTGGGTGCTTGCAAGCTCCATGAAAATGCAGAAATAGGTGAGATTGCAGGGCGGAAACTCCTTGAACTGGAGCCTAATCATGGAGCTCAATATGTTTTATTGTCTAATTTGCTTGCCAATACCAATCAATGGGAAGAAGCCAGAAAAGTGAGGAAACTGATGGACAATAAAGGCATTCAAAAGCCACCCGGGTGGAGCTATATTGAGTTTAATGGAACTCTTCACC
>WYDK02118157.1:2615341-2625616 GCA_009867345.2 Toxicodendron radicans | reverse complement strand
ATGATTACTACTAAGGGTATGGGAATGAAATATGAAATTTTACGTACCTTTTTGGCATTTGGATACGGGCATTACAGTGAAACACTATATGCTTTTAAATTATATAACGCGAAAGTAGAGAAATAATTGAGCAAACAAATTAAGATTGTGCGATCAAATAGAGATGGTGAATATTATGGCAGGCATATTAAAAAAGGAACAATTGCCAGATCCATTTGCGAGGTTTGTAGAAGAACAAGGTATTGTGGCACAATACACAATGTTAGGCTTACCATTTCAAAAAATGGTGTGACTGAAAGAAAAAACCGAACATTATGGACATGGTGAGAAGTATGATTAGTAACGTTGATCTTCCATTGTCTTTGCGGAGTGAAACTCTAAAAACTACGGCATATGTACTAAATAGGGTTCTAACCAAAACGGTTCACAACACGTCGTTTGAATTATGGAAAGGTTGGAAACCTAGTTTAAGGCATGTACATGTATGCGGTTTCCTAGCTGAAGTTAGGGTCTACAATCGACATGAGACAATGTTAGACTTAAAAAACAGTCAGTGGATATTTCACTGGCTATGCAGAAAAGTCTAAGGGATAAAGATTTTATTGTCCATCTCGTGCAACGAGAATTGTGGAATCTAAGAATGCTAGGTTTCTAGAAAATGATGAGATTAGTTGGAATAGCCAACCTCGAAACTTAGTTTTTGAGGAGGATAACAATTTTGAACCTACTCTTACATCTTCACATAAATTGGTTGTGTTTCCTGATAATTATCAGGATTCGATAACTCAGGAACAACCAATCGTTGAAGAACCACACCATCATAAGGATATTCCTATAAATCTAGTTACTCAGCATTCTCAAGCTGACGATGTTGATGTAACATTAAGAAGATCGTTAAGAGTTAGGAAACCTGTAATTTCTTGAGATTATGTTGTGTGCCTACAAGAATCTGGCATGGATATTGGTGTTGAAGATGACCCTATTGAAGGTTGGATTGCAAGGAGAAACATGAATTTGAAGCACATAACATTATACTATGCATGCTAGGGTTTTAAAAAAAAAATCAATCAAATTGACTTAAATAAGATACATACTTGTTACCTTAGTCCCTCAGTAGCTAGGAGTTCTTATAATTTCAAGAGAAATTAGCAAAAGAAAGTCCGTACCAGGGAAGAGATGAAGAATCGTCCAAGAGAGAATTTTTAGGGTTTTTTCAACCTTTTCAACTTATTAAAAAATGCAATATCATTTTCTTTATCTATGTGTATCAATAAAAAATTTCATAATTGTTTTGGACACCCCTAAACAATTCCATAATTATTATGAAGTTATTAAACTTCTCTAAATTATGAAATTAGATTAACATTTAATCATAATGAACAATTTAACTCTTAAATTGTTTACATAACAATTTAACCCTTAAATTGTTTATATGTTTACAATTACAATCCATTATTAAATTCAATTTAATATAAAAAAAAATAATTATGAATTGGAATTACACTTAATTCTAATTAGCAATTTAACTCTTAAATTGTTCATAATTACAAATATAACCCTCCATTGAATCTAATTCAATAATAATAATATAAATGACTTTATTACCCTTGGCAGGTTCTAGCCAACCTTGGATAATCAACTCGATCTCTTTGGTTATTTCTCCATTATCCTTAGTTTTTTATGTGTGACCTTTTAAGGCTCACTGTGGCCTAGCCGTGGGCCCAATATCGTGGTCTATTCCGATATATTTCATCATAACTCTTTATGATCAATACTTTCACCGATTATGGTAGGCATCTAGCAATGCTCCATAACCCCTAAGTCCCAATGAAAATATACTCCAATGAACTTTTTCATAATCGTGCATATCGTGTAGTGTAACCCCTCCGTTGTCTAATCCCGATTAAGAACAGATTCATGATATGTCAAAATCCTTGTCTTAATCTTATATCAAATTGACAATTAATACATTTGGAACGTGTCACCATGAAACAACCTTTCAGGTAACATTTTATATACCCCGACCGGAGATTTCCCTTTCCAATATATCTTGACTACATTTGTTTGGGAACTTGATATCAACCTATACCAAGTCAATGGATCCTGTCTTGACTATCACTTGTCTTCACACATAAATAACACATGACCAAATCAGCTTTTTACACATAACATGATTAGCCTCGTGTTTATACACCATATGAACCATATGCGTTTATGCGGAATCCAATTGTGATATCTCAGGTCTAAGGATTAATAATACACTAGTACAATCTTATGATGCATCATTGGCTACATTCTAAATGTCTATGTGATTCATCATAAATGGCCATATTTGCTAAATAGTTCACTAACCGATTATCCATGCTAATGCCCTAGTGATATAACTTTTATAATCACCTACACTAATACCATCACATGATATTCAACGGAGGCATTCAACATGCCTATGATAGGAGCTTGAAAATACATTATTATTTGGTGATTTAGTAAGATTATTTGTGGGAAAATTAGTTTAAATTGTGAAATTTAAGTTAATTAATTCATCAATGTCTTTTATGAGATCACGGGTTGTTTTAAGTATTTTCAGGTAATTAATCATATTCGGATGAAGTATAATGTCAGCGGCAGAATTTTTGGCTAGTAGGAATGAACGGTGCAAGAATCGGAGTTGAAACGCAAAAGTTATGGTGCGTTGAAGATGCGAATTTAATCTTGGAATTTCTTCAAGATGAACGTGCCTCGGTGTTTTGATCATAAATTGAGTTGTATACTTTGGAATTGGATGATTCATGTGGCGTTGGAAAGCTTATTCAGAGAGCTACAATTTTTAAGTTGACAACTTTTTCAGATAACAATTGCTCCAGTGACCATTTCTATCGCTGCAGTGATCGCACGCGTATTTGTTTGGGCTGTGTAAAGCCTGGTCCGGATTTTACTTGTTTTTGTTAAATTAAAATTTTCCCTGCTCGACCCAAAAACCCTAGACTATAAATATTAATTTTTAATTAGTTTTGAGGGGAGATTGGAAAGGAGAGGAGATTAGCAACTCGTTGGAGATCACCAATTATAGAAGTTTTTCTATTTTTCTTTCTTGTACTCATGTTATTCAATACGATGGTTGTTTTTAATACTGGAATTATGAACTAAACTTCTTTTCTAGGGCTAAGATGTAGCCCAATTTATGAATATGCATTGAATTAATTGTTGTTGACTTTGATTAAGTATTGTTCTAAGTTTTATTATTGTGTGTAATGCTTTTAATTCTTAAGGATCCGAGTTAGGTTGAAATCAAGAGATAAAATCTAATTAGTCTAAGGAAATAAAACCATAGATTGAGCGAACACTAGAGATAGGTTATCGCAATCTGTGAGGTTCTGGTAAATTCCATAAAACTTAATGATCTCTTAGCTTCTAAATCCACTTTAGAGATATTTTGGGTTGTTAATTTGATAATTATTCGAGAGAAAATTATTGGAATTGTAGGGAATTTGACCTTTAGAATAAACTTAATTAGGTTAGTAATAATTGTCAATGCATAGGATTAAATTAGTGTGAAATCGTTGCCCTAGGTTCAATTTTATTAATTTTCAACCAAAGTCTGGATAAAATTATGTTGTTCTTTGCTTTTTAATTTGTTTTATTTTTAGTACTTCTTTCTCAAAAGTTACGATTAATCAAATAGTGATAAAATAGATTAGTCTGGTACTTGATAGTAATAGTTCCCTTGGGATTCGACACTCGTTACTCGAGTTTTACTACTTGAGCGATTTTGTGCACTTGCGAAACATCTATCATGCCTACTATGCAATATTATTGCCCAATTAATATTACTTATGTAGGGAATGCTTCGATGATATTGATCTTCTAAAGATTTGTATCATCCGGACAATTCACATGTAAAATATATATTTAAATTAAATATAAATGAAGCAGTAACATACATGTGAAAAACAGAACTCTTTCTTTTATTAATGAATAAATATTTACAAGAAATAATGTCCTGGAACCGACAACACGATTGGTTCCTAGGGCATACACTAACACCTATTATGTTTTCATAGGCTATGAGTGGAAATAAATCCACATTATGTTATGATGCCATGAAGGATGAGTTGGATTCCTCAGCTAATAACCAAGTCTGGGATCTTGCTAAATTGCCTAAAGGGGGAAAGGCCATTGTTTGTAAATGAGTCTTTAAAACCAAAAGAGATTTTTTAGGCAATATTAAAAGATATAAGGCAAGACTTGTAGCCAAATGATTCACTTAACAAGAAGGAATTGATTATCACGATACTTTTTCTCCCCTTTCAAAAAAGGATTCATTTCGAATAATCATGGCATTGGTGGCTCATTTTGATATGCAGCTACATCAAATGGATGTGAAAACGACGTTTAAAACAATCAGAAGGTTTCATTTAAGAGGGAAACGATCAATTGGTTTGTAGGCTTAAGAAATCTATATATTGGCTAAAACAAGTATCCTGTCAATGGTATTCATTTCATAATGTCATTTCTTTATTTGGTTTTACAGAGAATATTATGGGTCAATGTATATACCATAAAGTCAGTGGGAGCAAACTAATTTTCTTAGTCCTATATGTAGATGATATCCTACTTGCTTTAAGTGATTTGGGCTTATTTCATGAGGTTAAGCGTTTTCTCTCTAAAAAAATTGACATGAAAGATATGGGTGGAATATTTCATTGCTCATAGGCATAAAGATTAAGAGAGATAGATCCCGAGGAACATTAGGATTGTCTCAAGAAGCCTATATCAATAAAGTTTTAGAGAGATTTCGTATGAAGGATTGTTCATCTAATGTTGCGCCTATTGTCGAAGGTGAAAATTTCAGTTTGGAACAAAGCCCAAGAAATAATTTAGAGAGAGAACAAATGAAAAACATTCCTTATGCTTATGTCATTGGGAGTTTAATGTATGCTCAGGTCTCCACAAAACCTGACATTGCATATGCAATTAGAATGTTGCGGTAGACATCAAAGTAACCCAAGTTTGGACCATTGGAGAGTTGCAAAGAAAGTCATGCTATACCTTCAAGGAACTAAGGACTATAAGCTTACATATAGGCAATCTGATCATCTAAAAGTGATTGGATATTCAGATTCTGACTTTGCTAGTCGCCTTGACTCGAGAAGGTCGACATCATGCTTTGAAGCGATATCACAGGCTATATGGTTAAGGAGTTTTATTTCGGGGTTCAGAGTTGTTGACGCAATTTCAAAGTCATTAAGGATTTATTGTGATAATTCCGCTGCAATGTTTTTGGCCAAGAAAAATAAAAGCATAAGTCGCAGTAAACACATCAACATTAAGTATCTAGCTATTCAAGAACATGTCAAAGAAAGCAAAGTGGTTATTGAGCACATCAATAGTGGATTGATGATTGCTGATCCGCGAACAAAAGGTTTACCACCTAGTGCTTATAAGGGACATATTGAGCATATGAGACTCAGTTCTATTATGTAGTTGTATGTGATTGGGATACCATTTATGTTTGATTAATATTTATTTTCATATTTATCTTCTCTTATTTAGTTGTATACATGAAGTTTGGAGAATGACAATGCATGTTTGAATTTCAGTTGTTGACCTTGAATGAGCATTTGGAAGTTCAATCATAAAGTTGTGTACCACATATGGTTTTCACTTCTCACTCAAAAGAGAAAGTTGTATTGTAATACGTGGAAAATAATACTTGCTCTAAAAGGACTTACTGCCACGATACATCCAATTTAAACTCTTTTGTTTGGGTATGAGGATATTATATTTATGGGAAATTTTGAGGATGTATCGATATTGAATTGGTACATATTTGGTGTCAAATGGGCCAAGTGGGAGAATATAAGTTGTGGCCCATTATTATTTTACCAGATACTTGTAACTTCCCATAAGTTATTTTGTGGTAACCATGCCCTTTATATAAACTCTTTTTCTTTGATGGAAAAGAAGACACATGTTTTATGTAATTTCAACAAGAGTAAAACCAATATATCAGAGAGGGAAAAAGGGTCACTAGTCTACAAGAAAATTTTGTGATTCTCCATCGACACACAAAATAAGGTCTTGAATAGACTAGAACTCATCCCAATTTACATGCACCTTGGAATTTGATTACTATGACTGGAGGTATGTTCTTGGGCTTCCGCTTTCAATTTAATAATTGATATATATATATTCTAGTCTATTCAAGACCTTATTTCGCGTGTCAATGGAGAATCACAATATATATATATATATATTGCTTACATTTATAGATTCGTATTCCGGGCTATTGTTTTTCCTTGAGAAGTTGTTCTGTTACAAACTATTTTCCATTTCTATTTAAAATGGTTGAAATTATTTATACATTTCCCTTCAATTCCTGAAACCTAATATTACCTGCCATATGTATGAATTGATATCCACCTACTTGTACCTAAGTTTTACTTGATTAACCTTAATTTAATTGTCAATTTGAAGTTTGCACTGAGTTAATTTTGTCTTAATTTTTGGTGCTTCTCATCTTTTGTAGACATCAGCGAATTGAACCTACCAAAAACTTGTGGCATTGTATTTCCCAATGGCAAGGATGACTTAATGAACTTTGAGGTTACCATTAGGCCCGATGAAGGATATTATCTGTAAGTATACCTTACTCATTCCTTCTTCCTTTCATTATTTTTTTTCTTTAGATATCTACTGTCTGATCATAAAGTATTTGTTATTTGAAGCAAAACTTCTATATGAGGGTCGAAAACCTATAATAATTTTATATTTTGGGAGCATAATTAGTTTAAATGTGTTGTAGGTTTTGACAATCAGGTATGTCTTGTGTCAAATAATGGTGCTGGAGAGTGCATTCAAGGGCCTAAAGATTTTTCCTCCACTATGAGCACAATCTTTATCTCCTAGGAAAATTCTCTCTTGGTCTCAATTATCTTGCTTTATATTGTTATAAGTTGAGTTCAACTATGCAAGTGACAGATTCTTACCTATTTTTTATTTTTGTTGCAGAGGTGGTACATTTTTCATTTCTATTCTCTTTTCAAGTGTCCCCCATCTACCTTGATGAAGCACCAAAGGTGAAGTGCAAGACAAAGGTAACTAATCTAATATTCAATATGTTTTCTTTGAATTTGGTTGTGAATGGATCTACTGGATGAACATTTGTTCTTGATGGATTGTTTTTTTTTTAAAATTGAAATAGACACTTTTTTTTAATTGCTGTAAAGATTAGCTGGAGACTGGAAAGTGAAATGAGAGTTGATGCAATGAGAATGAGGGTTCAAATCAGGAAAGTTATGGCTTTTTCAATAAGAAGTTGCTATAGATCAATTTGTAACCATCCATTCCTTGTGGGTTTTGTGTGTTTTGGATACTGCTGTATAGGTCATCTCCTCTTATCTTTTCCCTTTTGGTTTCTAGTTATGCATCTCAAGTTTTGGTTTGGTTGATTGTATGCCATTGATTCAAAAGTAATATACTTATTTATGAAATTTGATATTGAATTTGTAATCAGTTGTAAACTTTGATCTTAGGATTGATATTGAAGTTTGGTATTGTATTTTTATATTAGTAGGGTTTATTTTGGCATGCTGACATCAGCATGATGACATCACCTATCCAACCCAACTCGTCCTTTCTGTCGGGTCAGTTCAACCGTCAAACCCGAGACACAATCACCTGACCGGGTCATTACCCAGGTCGAGTTTCAGAACATTGCTTGAAATCAATCATTAGTTTATTGGTTTAAGGTGGTGAATAACAATTGTCTACCATTGACTTCATTTTCTCACAAAAAGTTAAGTGTCTCATTTGTGCATGGCTATCTGCTCAATTATAGATTGTTATCAACTAAATGGTTTATAGAAACATAATTCTGATTCAATGGTGTTCCCATCAACCCCCAACAAAATAAATTACGGCTAAGTATAAGAAACAACTGATAAATTACGCAATTCTGATTTAATGGTGTTGCTTCTATTCCTCGGGCTTCCTCTGATCCTCATGCAGAGGACTCCGCCTCCTCAGAAGAATTAGCTGATGATCCTGTTGATGCTACTCCTCCAGTTTTCAGGACACCTGTTGAACCAGAAGATGCATCAACCTCCATTGAGATGACCCCTGCTGAACCTTCAAAGAGCATAAAAGGCAAGAGAAAATTAGCGAGTACTCAACAACCCACTCGTAAATCTGCCCGATATTAGAAACTTATGAACAAAGAGGGGGATAAGGTTTGTTGGTTTGTTTTGGTTTGACAGTCTTTGGTTGAGGGGGAGTTTATCTGCTAAAGGGGAGATTTTTTTCAAGTACTTTGATGAACTAGTTTAATCTGTTTGTTGTTGCTGAACTGTTTTATTTTCTGGGTATTTTTTTTCGCGTTATTTTTTTTAACTCTTTGAGTAAAAGGGAGTTTTAGTGGTCATGCTAAACGTGATTAAAGGTCCTTTTGAGATCTAGTTTAATCGTGTGAATTGATGTTTATTTTGATTGACTAACCGGTGATGTTTATCTTGTTCTTGTTGTTTGAAACATGTTTGTTTGGCTTTGTTCATAATTATGACAAAGGGGGAGATTGTTAAGAATCTTGGTTTGTCACACTTATGAATGAGTGTGTGCTCATAAGCTGTTGTGGGCGTATTTGAATCAAATGTTTAAGCTTAAGTTATCTGCTTTTATTTTGTGGACACACTCAAGTTAATGTTGACACATTTCATTAAGATGTTTTTACTAACTTCGAGTATGATTTTGTTTATGTCCAGGTATTATATGTATTATATGTTTAGGATACTTGTTTACATGTTTGTTGAGAATGTTATGACCACGGGACATGTGTCTTCATCTCACGGGTGTGGTCCAAAAAGTTGCATAGCTTTTTCAGGATTGAAATTCCTTTTATTGGCACACAAAAAGTTTTGCTTTTGTCAGTCCTTGGTCTGCCCACCTGGTAGTCTGTGTCTTGAGCAAGATGGCATTATTTATCTTCTTCTTTCTTGCTCAAGACCTAGAACAAACATGATATTTTCTCTATGAATGGTGCTTTGGTTTTTTCCAGGAGTTTCATATTTGTTTCGTTTCATTTAGATAAATATCTTGAATATTTATCATTTGCTGTATCGTTTCTGTGATACAAATGTGGGCACATTTTATTCTAGTTCTTCTTGTTTGAACTCTGGTTTGAACGTTGGTTCCTTTGTTGAAGTCTGAAGTGAGAACTCGACATTTGAAGCTTGAGAGCGGACCAAGAGTGTCTCGAGGTGAAGCTAGATGTAGAAGAACGAGATTCAACTAAAAGGTGACGATTGAAGCGTTGTGAAAACATGGAGTTCTCATAACTGATGCTTATCTTCAACTTTGTAATTGTATCATGAATGTTTTCTATAGTGGAATGTTTTCATTTGGACCAGGTCCCAAAGATGTAGGCTTCAGCCGAACCATGTAAAAATCCGTGTGTTCTTTATTTTTCAGTTGTTTGGATGCTTGCCATTAGCTTTTAAACAACACAATGAACACTAATCTCTAACTTGGTAAATATTCCATTAAGTGTTAAATTTCCATTGGGCTTGTTTAAAATGGGTAACCCATCTTGGATGTGATTTCACCCAAAGATAAACCAACACATTCCTTGTGGGTTTTGTGTCACTACAAGAAAAAAGTACATTCTGCAACCAATTTTTTCGCGACTAGGCATAATTAGTTGTAAGAACCTCACATTTAGCAACTAAATTATAATTAGTCGGAAATAGTGCAATAAAATTATGGGTCCCATTTAGTCCCACTTTCAGCGTCTAAAAAATGACATTCATTAGTTGCAGAACAAATCTCATTGGCAACTAATTGCATTAGTTGGCAATTTTGGCGTCCAAATTTTTTCCGCCAAAATGTAACATTTGGCGACTAACATAAGAGTATTCGCGTCTAAATTATTAGTCACAAAAAATAATTATTTAGCAACTAAATTTTAGTTGTTGAATTAGACACCAAATGTTAGATATCATTGGCGACTATTTATATTAGTTGCATAATAACAAAATTATTGAAATACCAATGGTTTTAATAATAATTACAAATGGCCCAATGTACATTTAGCAACTAAATTAGTTTTAGAAGGCTAAAAGTGATTGAAATTTTTTCCCGCCACATCCAGAATAAATTCTCATTTTGGCGGCGCATTTTCCCAGTAAAATCTCACGTTTCAGCGACTAAATTTAACTTTTTTTGCAACTATTTAATTAGTTGCAAATTATTATTATTATTATTGTTTTACAACTAATTAAT
>WYDK02118157.1:2588832-2604650 GCA_009867345.2 Toxicodendron radicans | reverse complement strand
AAACAACACGGAAAATAGTTATAATAATACAACTCATCTCTAACAGATCTTTTTATATATTAAAACATACAAAAATACTGAATTAGAGAGTAGAAGTTAAGAAAAAGAACAGATATAAAGTAAAACCCTTTCTCCACAATAACAGCACAAGATTCAGAAACATGCAAGGGACCAGACAACTTTGCCTCTATTTCCTGTCTATCCTCCAAAAGGGCCTTTGCGTATCACTAATAATGAATTAAACATAAACAAAGATTGTCTTTCATTGTAATATGTTACTAAGAATGTATCAAAATGTAGTAAAAAAGTGCCAGATGGATACATGGTCTAATCTAAAATTTATGTGTTTGGAAGCAATTTCCAATGAGAGATGGCTATTGATCACCAGTAGATACCCTCTGCAGTTACAATATTCTTTCCCTTCTAATTAACATTTGCTTTATTGCTTATATATTGAATGACAATGACAGACAATCTGTGCATCTCTTTTGCAGCTAGCTGAAAGGAAAAAAACACTGAAAGAATGGTTAAAAATATTAATCATCATCTCAAGTTGAACTATTACAAAACTACACCCCAACAGCAGCTATACTCCATCTTTTGATAATTCTGGTACTAGATATCAAAACAGCTGCATAATGACCAAACTTAGCACTTGGCAGTTCTTGGCCAAAAGTGTTGCAATAGTATCTGTAAAGCACTCTCATCATTCCTTCCACTTTCTCATACCCCACAATGTCGGGACCAGCACTAAATGAATGCTTCTTTGAGAACTGAATAGACATTGAAGTCTAAGTGACATACGAAAAAAGAAACCATGGCCAGAACTAGAGGACTTCATAGTTGATATTTATTCATTCCCCTTTCTTTCACCCAGCATCTGGATTTTTTTTCATGGGAAAAAAGCCATAATATGATAATCCGGCTCACACATATGCACCAACATCAACAGGAAGCGTCAATATTGATCACGGTTACCGTAGTCAATAAGATGAATTTCTAATTGCATTATGATGGATCCAATATTTCCAAGTGGTACAACGTAGGGAGAAAAAGGGCACAAGGGGTAATTCACTCCAAGGACAGATGGCATAGTTCGTTACAATGAGGATCTGAATGTCAGATAAAAGGTAAGGGACTCGTCTGTGGGAGATATTTTGAGATTTTGGGGAAATTGTCTGGGGAGGTATTGGTCCTCCAATACCAGTGGGTTCTAGGATTCCTTTATGTTATTGTTTCGTTGTTTTAATTTCCATTGTTTGTTGTTCATCATTTTCAATTAATATCAAATATCACTCTCCAATTCTGGTGTTGTTTACTTATACTGTCCATTTCTGTTATCTGTTGAGTGTTGTGTTGCGGTGTTGGTGTGAGTGGTCGAGGGATTGAGTTCTGGTTTGGAAGGTGGTTCCATCAAATTGGTATCAGAGCATGTCGTTGTTGGGCATGGTAAAATAGCGGATGGAAAATAGAGTTGAAAATGTGGAAAGGAAGATGACGGAGATGAAAAGAGACATGACTAGGATGAACGAAAACGTTACCTCCATGAGAGAAATGTTGGTGGAGATGAAAAACTAGATGCGGCGGAAGGATGAAGAGGAAGAGAACCGCCGGAGAAATGTGAACAGAGAGGAAGGCGCTCATTCTGGCACTGGAGACCCACACGGCGGCGATCCTCCCTCAGAAAATGATGTTCACGGAGATGGTGGAAACGATCAAGGTGGAGGAGGAAATCGGAGGGATTGGGGCGGACGGAAGCTTGAGTTACCAATCTTTTCCGGCGACAACCCATATGGGTGGATTTTTCGAGTCGAACGATACTTCACCATTAACCAGATTACAGAAGAGAGTAAGGTACTATCGGCAACGCTATGTATGGAAGGGGAGGCCCTTCACTGGTACCAGTGGGTAGAGGCCAGGGGAACGACAACCACATGGCCGGCGTTCAAGGTAGCCTTGTTGCAAAGGTTTAGTGGGGTACAAGAGGTGAGCCCGTTGGAGCTATTGATGTAGACAAAACAAAGGGGCACAATGGGGGACTACCTTCGGAGATTTGAAGAAGTTGCGTCGCTGACCACCGGAGAAAGAGAAGACATTCTGATGGCAGCCTTTTTAAACGGACTAAAACCAGAAATTCTGGCTGAGATCAAGCTTCAGCAGCCTGCCCTGTTAACCCAGCCCAATTCCCTAACCCAAGCTTCCCTTTTAGCCCAACGAGTCGAGGGGAGGAACTAGACCTTAGAAGAAGCAAGAATGGGGTTGGACCAACAAGGGAGAGTTAGTAGTCTGACCAATGGGCCTCTTAATATGATTCCTAGCCACAGAACAGTTGACCCACCAAAAGCCCACTCAATTAGCGACCCACTTAAACCCGTTAATCTGCCTAATACCCACACCCAACCTCCTTTGCAATTCAGACGGAGTTTCACAGAAAATCAATCCAGCACAGGGTCAACGCTTTCCATCAACAATCGTACAAATCCAATTCGACGAGAGTTCCCGTTCAAGAGATTGTCTGAGGCAGAGATTCAGAAGAAAAGAGAAAAGGGACTTTGTTACAAGTGTGATGCGAGGTATTCTCCAAGGCACAGGTGCGGTGACAAGCAGTTTCACGTTTTGTTGGTCGACAAGAAGTTATAGGGGAGTGATGGGAACAAGGAGGAGCCTAGTGTTGAAGAAAAAGCTCCTATGGGTGCACAGTTCCAAGTGTTGCAAGTCGATGGAAGGGAGTTTCCAAGGGGTGATGGTGACACTGACGATACCCTGTTTGAAGGGGAAGTTCCTAAGGATGCCGAACTTTCAGTCGAATCTATGACAGGGATAAGCGGACCAAAAACCTTGAAATTGAAGGGAGAAATTAAGGGGCGAGAAGTGATTGTCATGATCAATAGCGGGGCGACACAATTTTTTAAATCGAGAACTGATTGAGGAACTTCAAGTTCCAATCACCGCGACAAGGGCTTTTGGAGTAAGGGTTGGCGATGGTTATAACGTAAGGTGCCAAGGGGAGTGTAAAAGTGTGTGTCTGCGGCCACAAGGCATTGATATTGTTCAAAACTACTTTCCATTTGATTTGGGCAACGCGGACGTTATTCTGGGGGTGGCTTGGCTGGAAACACTTGGTGGATTCTAGTCGGATTATAAACAACTGTTAATGGCGTTTCAACACTCGAGGCAGGAAGTTACGCTAGTGGGGGATCTAGCTCTAAGTAAGACGCTGGTGTCACTTAAATGCATACTCAAGACACTGCAGACAGAGGGACAAAGCTACTTCATTGAATTTGGGAGCTTACAAACACAGCCGCTTGGGAAGTCTGCTGAAGATGAGAGGATCCAAGAATTACTGAAGCAACACGAAAGGATTTTTGAGTCAATATCTGGCCTTCCTCCTCCGAGGATCCATGATCATGCAATTCGTCTCCAACCAGGTAGTCAACCCCCAAATATTAGGCCATACCAATACCCATACTATTTGAACCCCACACTGCCCGCATTCACGTCGTCTTCCATGTATCACAACTTAAGCAAGTCACCTCTCATCCTATCATAGCCAAACCCCTGCCTGAGCTCCTTGACGGGGACATGGTGCTTCAAGTTGAACCAGAACAAGTCCTTCAGAAACATCGCTTGATGAATGGCAACCTTGAGGTGTTAATTAAATGGAAGACATTACCAGACTATGATAACACTTGGGAAGCTTATGACTTCATTTGCCAACAATTCCCTTCCTTCCACCTTGAGGACAAGGTGAAACTCCTTGGGAAGGGTAATGATGGATCCAATATTTCCAAGTGGTATCAACGTAGGGAGAAAAATGGCAAAAGGGATAATTCACTCCAAGGACAGATGACATAGTTCATTACAATGAGGATCTAAATGTCAGAAAAAGGGCAAGGGACGCGTCTATGGGAGATATTATGAGATTTTGGGGAAATTGTCTGGGGAGGTACCGGTCCTCCAATACCAGTGGGTTCTAGGGTTCCTTTATGTTACTGCTTCATTGTTTGTTGTTGCTCATCATTTTCAATTAATATCAAATATCACTCTCCATTTCTGGTGTTGTTTACTTATTGTTCATTTCTGTTATTTGTTGAGTGTTGTGATGTTGGTGTGAGTGGTTGAGGGATTGAGTTCTGGTTTGGAATGTGGTTCCATCACATTACAAACAAATAAAACTACTATTTTCAACGGTTAAACCTGTTAGATTGACCCATTTGATCCAATTTAAGCAACAATGCAAGATTTTTGGAAAATCTCCACTTGTAGAGGCATGATAATGAAGATGTAAATGCAAACACTCAAAAATTTGATATGAATAGAAAGTGCGTTCTCACTTCATATTGGTTGCGAAGTACTTCAAAAGATAAAATGGAAAAAACAAATTATTATAAGGCAGTAGATTTCCATACCTCATACATCCCAGGATAAAGCCACAGCACAGTTGACCAAGTTCTGGATTTCCTGGAAAGTTCAAGAAGTGAATATGCATAACCAAAGGAAAGTATTTATATATTATAAATACTTTCAGAGAAAAACATCATAGACTAAAACAAATAAAGAACTTGCAACAGTTGACACTTTTTCGCACATTGATGATTGACAGACAACTACTTACAGAATATCCAGACATCAACAACTTTGACTGACAAGTATCTTATTTTACAGATTCTATCATAGAAAGGTTCAAACTTTAGAACTCTTGATTGTAGGAAAAAGGCCAAAAGGCATAGACTTTAGACTCATTTACACTGTATTTGCTAGATTTCTATTTAAACATAAACTACTGATTCTTAAAACCAAGAAATTAGTTAAACCCCATTTAAATTAAATCAGTGACAGTAATGTCACTCCCAGAGGACATCCTGAGCTGCTTCCCATAGTATGACATCTGGAGATAGAGATCTCAGTAGATGCCAAGATAGGTATGAAACCTTTTTCTGGCCCATATGATTTGCTTTTTATTTGTGAGGTTTTGTGATACATCATATAGGTTATGTAATTAGCATCACAATCCAAAACAAACTAAGCCTACATTAATAACACAAAAGACAAAGTTGACAGAACAAATGTCAGTCTCTAAATTGAGCCCTATCTCTCTACATAGTTCACTAATTCCTTGATGGGATTTAGGCAAGACAAATGCCCATTTACATCACACTCAAATTCAGTATGGAATATCCTAAGACTGCCAAATTTTTTCCCGGGTTTTACCAGAATAACCAAATGAGCAAAAGCACACAGAATTTTGGGCATAAGAAAATGATAGAACTGCTGCTGAAATAGAATAAAACAACTAATTGCAACTACAATGCTTCTTAAAGATGGAAATAGCAGGACACAGCCAAAAACACCTTACTAGAATCAACAAATTAAATATCTATGCTAAAACAATCAAAAAAGATACATATAAAATATCAAGTGTGATCCTTTAAGGACAGTAATTTGAAAAAAGAAAGAACAATACACACTTTGATCCAATGGTTTCTATGATGCTAGAAGATGGCTTAGGATCCATTTTGATTCGATGATGCCAACCGTTAAAGCTGCCAGCCACCTCGACAATTTCACCATCTTCAGAGTATTGGATCTCAACCTGAAAAAATTAATTAATTCCTGTCAGCTGGCATTGCAGATACAGATCATAGGTCATTCATTTGATTGGTGCAAGGAGTCATTCACAAAACATAAAAGCCAAAACGTGAATGTCAATCAACTCTCTCTATCTATCTCTCTCTTAGTTGCACTACTCATAATCATTTGCTCTGAGATCTCTAACTTCACCATCATCCCCAAACATAAATATAACAACGCAAAAATGTTATTGTACTGTGATTAAGCTGTGGCAGCTCTACCCCACCATTAAGCAGTTGGCACTCTATGTCAACATCCAAATTTTAGACATCTATCTTTTGTACAGACAAAAGTCGAAAAGCACAGGATGTGCAAAAACCATCCTATCAAGCCGAAAAGACACAGGGACAGCAAATAGAAAGGGCATTAAACTACAAAATGTATACACTCTAGATATATATATATACTTGTTGATGACATCAAGTGGACAATCTAAAAGTTTTCAGAGTTGAAAGTAGACTTGGAACAAAAGTTATTCATTGATATAACTTTTACAGTTAATAAAAAAAATACATCAATATATTTATGATAAGAACTCACTTCAATATCTCACACAATTGGACTGGATAATGGGTCTTATTAGGCTTGGGTAGAACTCTCCTTGGAAAACCGGTTTGCCAAGAAAGGGTGCTCAAGCCCTTATAACCCACTTAACCCTCCCACTCCTTTCCAATGTGGGATCCTAACATTCCCCCACGCTTCGAGACCCAACTCCCTCGTTGGTCTTCTTTCCAGAGAGTGCCCGCCCTCATCGGCCTTACTACCCTCCCTTCGGGTCTTACTTCACCTAGAAACTTGTCAGCAACTCTCCTTCTCGAACCCTCGGGGGGCCCACTGAGCTGCTGCGTGGGCTCGAAAGGTGGGGCCTGCTCTGATACCATTTGATAAGAACCCACTTCAATATCTCACACAATTGGGCTGAGTAATGGATCTTATTGAGCTTGGATAGAACTCTCCTTGAAAAACCGGCTTGCCAAGGGAGGGTGCCCAAGCCCTTATAACCCACTTAACCCTCCCACTCTTTTCCAATGTGGGATCCTAACATTTAACACCCAAAGTTGAACTCTAGACATTGCTCTATTCAGGGAAGGACCCCACTCACCTCCAAAATGGCCTAGCTAAGTAAATCAGATATTAACATGAAAAGATTCTAACAAAAAGACAGATGCCATACCTCCTCTAATCCTGAGAGGCTTTCTTCAACAGCATTTAATTCAGCATCTTTTTCCGAGATAAGTTTTTGAGCTTTATAGATTTCTGTTTCAGCTTTGGTTTGCAAAACAGACAAAGCATCCTGAAGGAAAAAGGAAAAGAGCAAATTAAGAAATTTAGTAGTTAATGCCAATAGGAATTGCAGTTGTGTAATTCAAAATTACACATCTATAATCAAGCAGTAATTATCAAAATATGCAATTAGATAATGTATATTTGTATGACAACAAAATTGAGGAAACAGTCACATAACAGTGCCTAAGAAACTAAAAGTACAGTAAAAAATCCAAGAAGCTGCAATGCGGCACATGGATTCTTCAGAGGTTTTTCAAGATGTTCTCATGGTTCTACACAAATTTAAGCAAAATCACAAATTGAGATATGATACGAGGCATGGCCTTCAAAAATGTATTCGAAATTCTAATTCAACAGACATTTCACCTTTCATCATTCTTACAAGTTCTGTTTTCCAGAGCAATGCTAAAATTAGATCCCACAGAAAACTTCTGTTTTCAGCATTCCCTATCTAGACCATTCTCAAGGAAATGAACTGATGAATTGGCAAGTTTAAAACTCAATCATTCAAAACCTTAACTTGTATGCATTTCTGATGTGTTTTTTTGCACTAAACACCTCATTGACATAATGAATTCCTGATTGAACAATTCTCATATACTTGGTTTCATGTCCTCATCAATAACTGGAAGGAAAATTTGTTCATCAGAATATTTGAAAGACAAAGGGAGGATAAATAGTGAGTAATCTAAGCTATTTTGAGCATGCTAGATAGCGAGAAAACTTGAATGCAGGCCCCACAACACATGCATTAAAAAATAGCACATACTTGTTCCTTCTCAATCTGTTCCTTCAATCGGGACAATTCCAACTCCTTTTGTTGCTAAGCACACCAAAAGAGACAAAGAAAATATAATTAGTTATCCATATAACAAAACTTAGTACAAAGAAGAACATTTAAATACCAGGCCTCAAAGACATAAATATTTAATACCAGCATAGATTTTAGATTATTAATCTCGAGTTGATTCTCAATTCTGCTAGTCTGTCTCATAGAAATATGAAGGTCAAGATATACATATGCAAAGAAATATGATTCAATAGAAATCACAATGTACCACCACAGAACTCGTAATGACCTCAATATCCAAATACTTGTCAAAATCAGCACTAATAAGTCCTTCAGCTGCCAAACCATCATCCCTGCAATTATTTAAAAAAATCCAGTCAGCAAACAGAGCCACAAAATAATAATAATAATAATAATAAATTAATAATAAAGGGTAAAACCATTGTGTTAAAGTAGACTAAAATGCAATACAGCATTAATTTGCTAAACTCCCTAACAGAATAACTAAGAGGAAAAACTTTGTAATCGTGGACTGTGACTATTTGGAAACTGCATCCAATAGAAAGGCCAGAGTTTTTCATTCTTTTCTCTTCCTTCTCGGTGAATACATATGATAGGAACCCAAGGGCATCACAGTCTTTACTCATGTATGACAATACGAATTGTGTGATGTGAGGGTATAAGTTGAGGAGTGAGTAGGAAAGGAGGGGATATATTTTTGAGTGGGAAATTGGCTGGGAGGTCTCTAGCTCCTCGAATTGCTAGATCTATCTTTGTTTCTCCATTAATCGTTCTTCTTTTCAATTACTTGTTCATAGAGGCAGTCCTTGCTTCCTTTTCATTCAATATAATACCAAAGTATTGTAGTTAATTCTGTTTTGTTCTCTTGAATTGGATTAATTGGCATTGATTTGTGGTTGAGTTGTTGGGTTCGTATCATTGGTATCAAAGCTGTTCGATTGTGGGATGACTAGTGCGAGAATGGAAGCCAGATTAGAAAATTTTGAGAGGGAGGTGTCAAAACTTGGGAGAGATATTCGTTATGTTCGGGATGAGTTGAGGGAATTACGGGATTGGATGAAAAGAAAAGATGAAGAAGAAACCAGAATGGCTGAGAGAGAGGAGTCGACAGAAATACCGGTGATTCAGAATCAAAACTCAGAGGAGGAGAATGGTGAGACCAATGTAAATCTGAATGGTGAAAACATGCAGGCTGAATGAAATCAGCCAGAGCTTGGTGACCGAAAAATCAAGATGCCATTATTCTCGGGAGAAGATCCTTACGGTTGGCTCTTCAGAGTAGAGTGATATTTCAATGTTTATCGAGTGGCTGAAGAAGAGAGGTTAAATATGGTGGTGGTGTGTATGGAAGGGGACGCCATTAATTGGTACCAGTGGGTGGAGATTAGAGCTTCAGTGACGACATGGCCATCCTTTAAGCTTGCGCTGCTACATCGGTTTGGGGGGTCTCAAGAGGGAGGACCAAACAAGGCTTTGATGGGCATTCGGCAAACCGGCACGGTGGAGGAATATCGCCGGCAATTTGAAACTCTCTCGACTCCTCTTCACGAAGAGAAAGAATATATAGTGAGGGCTGAAGATATAGTGTGGGTTGCTTTCTTAAATGGGCTCAGGCCAGAGATAAAGGCAGAAGTGAGAGTGGGCCAGCCCAACTCGTTGATTCAATTATTTGAATTAGCCCAGAAGATAGAAGAGAAGAATTGGGCTATGGCTGAATTAAAGAGTAGGTTTACTCGGATCAACATGCCAT
Source organism: Toxicodendron radicans (assembly GCA_009867345.2). Classification (NCBI taxonomy): domain Eukaryota; kingdom Viridiplantae; phylum Streptophyta; class Magnoliopsida; order Sapindales; family Anacardiaceae; genus Toxicodendron; species Toxicodendron radicans. The sequence continues at coordinate 2,595,171 of WYDK02118157.1, read as the reverse complement.
TTAATAGAGCAAGCCTACTTAATGTGGGTGGACCGAGTAGGAGTGTTGGGCTAAATGAAAATGGGTTTAAGGGTTCAAATTCAACAAATCAGTTCGCAAATCCAGTCAACACTGGTACGAACAATTTCCGATTGATCTCTGGCAACGAATAGCAGCGCAACTCCACAGTGATTTCGCCGATGCATCTAATTTGGAGTGAACGATCCCATCACTCGTCTTAGGCTGACAATCAGAGGAGCAGTAACAATGAAGAACCCAATACTAATGGTAATCCTCTGGCTCTTTCTATGAATTTCATAATAGGTCTTACCTCTGATAAGACTCTCTCGCTAAAAAGGAGAATCGGGAATGAAGAAGTGATAGTGTGGGTTGCCAATGGGGTACTCTACAATTTTTTTCCTCGAAAATTGGTGTATAAATTGAGGTTAGAGGCGGATAGGATTCAATCTTTTGGGGGAACTGTTGGAAATAGGTTTACGGTGAAATGTGAAGGGATATGTATGAGTCAACATGATTCTTTTCCCTTTGAACCAGGAGGTACTAATATGGTGTTAGGCATTGCACAACTTAGCTTGTTGGGAGCTGTCTGTTACAATTGGACGACTATGCCTCTAACGCTGAAGGTTGATGGTAAACAGGTCACAATACAAGGAGTTGGTAGTGGCTTCTTAATGGAACCTTGCTCTATAACGCAACAGCGAGCACTTATCAGTGCACCATCAGACCCTCTGATTGCAGCTTTGTTGGATGATATTCAATCCCTGTTTGATCAGCCTACTCGTCCCCTCCCTAGTAGGCGACAGGATCACGACATTCAGTTGAAGGACGACACCCCAAGCCACATGAAGGAGCAGGCTGCTATTCACTGGGCTGATTTACCCGATTATGAAGATACTTGGGAATCCCTTGAGGTCATCAATCAGCAATTTTCTCTCTCCCACCTTGAGGACAAGGTGAATCTTTTAAGGGGGGTTATCGATAGGAACCCAAGGGCATCACAGTCTTTACTCATGTATGACAATACGAATTGTGTGATGTGAGGGTATAAGTTGAGGAGTGAGTGGGAAAGGAGGGGATATATTTTTGAGTGAGAAATTGGCTGGGAGGTCTCTAGCTCCTCGAATTGCTAGATCTATCTTTGTTTCTCCATTAATCGTTCTTCTTTTCAATTACTTGTTCATAGAGTCAGTCCTTGCTTCCTTTTCATTCAATATAATACCAAAGTATTGTAGTTAATTTTGTTTTGTTCTCTTGAATTGGATTAATTGGCATTGATTTGTGGTTGAGTTGTTGGGTTCATATCAACATATAATAAAGAGTTAACGACAGTAATCCCCCTGAGGTTTCAGAAATAATAGAAATCTCCCTACTATTAAATTTTAGATGCTAATATAAACGACAGGAGGGTAATTTGGTATTGATTAACATATAATCGTATAAGTTTTAAAGGCTCACGAACGGTTCACTAACAGCAGGGGATTTTTGTATTTTAGAAACCTCATGGGGCTTTTTGTCATTCTATCATACCTCTGGGGGGTCAATTCTTTTAACTCTATAATAAGTCTTTTTGTACAAGAGAAGTAAGCAAATAAAAAATGATTCAAAGCATCAGAATCATCTCTATCTATCCATACTGCACGCCAATTATTCAGCCATATGTTAACAATTCCATGTAACAAAAGAGAGATGGGGATAATGGAGCAATCAATCAGAAGTAGGAATATTGCAGAATTCGTTTACACTTACAATAAAAGGTTCATGCTGATTCTAACAAGAATGCAAATAGGTCATCAATCGTTCATAAGATAATGTCAAGGCATACAGAAGCAGAACCACTAATTTTAACAGTTTCATTTTTCAAGCAAATAAATAATAAATATAGCTGTAGCAGACACCTTAGTTGATGTACCAGACACTAACCTGAGAGGATGATTTACAGTCACAGAAGAAGCAAGTTTGTTGGATGTCAATGCACTCCCATTCAATGTCACAGCACCAGCTCTGTGATTATAAACACGTTCTAGCTGCTCTGCACCATGTATCCCTGATTTGTTCCCTCCTTCAGTGACTTCCTTACTTTCTTTAGCATCACTTTCATCTAAAATGCCATACACATCATCTGACCATCAAGCAAAGTTGGGTAACAGGAAGTGCCATCAGAGACAAAGAAATCATTCTACAAAGATATATACAGCTTGCCAAATAAAATATAAGACTAGGAAAAAGCAAAAGCGCATGTCAACACCACCAAAAAAGGAAAAAGAAAAAGTGAGGCCTGAAATTAGAGTAAAAGACAAAAGAAAGAACATCGAGATTTAAATGAAATCATATTATGGTCAAACGCAATAAAATAATATATAATACTAATAAATATATAAACAATTTACTAAAAACTGTATCATGAAGTATTTTAGAAAGGTCATTATAGAATGAGGATGTGTTTGGCATGTTCCCATATATTTGGGAGAGAGAAGAGGATAAGAATGCAAAAAAAAGTTGCTTTTAGATAGATTTTACAGAAGTTGCTTTCAAGTAAAATCACTCTTTGCACAAGCACCTAAAATTGCACATTATAGACAAGGACTCCAACTGATTTTCTATCCAAAACATGTTTTTGTCTGTTTCAATTAAAAATTAACAGAAAAAAAAAATTGAGAGCATTTATTACGGAGCCAAAAGAACTCCTATATGCACCCTACCAAAAAATCTCAAAAAGTTTCTAGTTGCAAACCATATAAATTACAAGTTTTTAACAGTCCAATCACAGAGGCATTAAACATTTGTGTCTACATTAGATAATACATCAACATATCCTTACTACAAGATACAAATACAAGCACAGTGAAGCCTATGGTAATCATATTTACACTAAAAGCATGGCAGCATATGAGTAAGAATGTAACTCTGATAGACCTCTTTTCTTGGTTTAGTTCTCCTATTCTCAGTGCTAGATGCAACAGTATAACCCAAACACACAACTATAGCCAGCCCCAATTTTAATAATCTCTCTGAAAACTACTGAAACTTATTATTCAAGCACCACTTAGCACCAGTGCTCCATAAGACTCGCAACAAAGATTGATAAAGCAAATGAAACTACAGTAATTAAAAACCCACCATCTATCATATCCAAATCTCCATTCTGAATAAAGTTTGCAACCTTTTCCTCCAGGGTTAGAGTGGCTGAAGCTTTTGGGGATGTGTAATGATGTTCAACAAAGTTGGGAGATGGATCAATATTTGAATTACTAGGATAACTTTCCACAATGAAGACATCATTTGATGAGGAAACCTTTTCCTCCCAGGTTATGGAGGCTGAGGCTTGTGGAGATGTGTAGTGATGTTCAACAAAGTTGGGAAATGGTTTAACGTTTGAACTACTAGGATAACTATCAACAATGGAGACATCATTTGGTGAGGAAACCTTTTCCTCCCAGGTTATGGAGGCTGAGGCTTGTGGAGATGTGTAGTGATGTTCAACAAAGTTGGGAAATGGTTTAACGTTTGAACTACTAGGATAACTATCAACAATGGAGACATCATTTGGTGTTGAAGCTTCTGGGGACGTGTAATGATGTTCAACAAAGTTGGGAAATGGTTTAACGTTTGAGCTACTGGAATAACCTTCCACGATGGAGACATCATTTGATGTTGAAGCTTCTTGGGAGATGTAAGGATGTTGAACAAAGTTGGGAAATGGTTTAACATTTGAACTACTGGGATAACTTTCCACAATGGAGACATCATTAGATTCTGAAGCTTCTAGGGATGTGTAATGATGTTCAACAAAGTTGGGAGATAGTTCAACGTTTGAACTACTGGGATAACTTTCCACGATGGAGACATCATTTGATGAGGAAACCTTTTCCTCCAAGGTTATAGTGGCTGAAGCTTCTGGGGAAGTGTAATGATCTTCAACAAAGTTGGGAGATGGTTCAACGTTTGAACTACTGGAATAACTTTCCACGATGGAGACATCATTTGATGAGGAAACCTCTTCCTCCATGGTTATAGTGGCTGAAGCTTTTGGGTACGTGTAATGATGTTCAACAAAGTTGGGAGATGGTTCAACGTTTGAACTACTGGAATAACTTTCAACAACAGAGACATCATTTGATGTGGAAACCTGTTCCTCCAAGGTTATAGTGGTTGAAGCTTCTGGGGACGTGTCATGATGTTCAACATTTGAACTACTGGAATAACTTTCCATGATGGAGACATCATTTGATGATGAGATATTTTCAGCTCTATTCTTCTTCTCATGCTGATCTTCTATATTGTATGAGGTTGAGGCTTTCTCCTCCAAGCCTAAACTAGATGAGGATTCTATAGGTAGCAAACCAATTTCATCAAATATGAGATCTGTATTATTAAAGGACACACCGGAAAGGTTATTCGTGACAGACCTTTTGTATAATAAGGAAATGCTTTCAACAATATTGTTCACATTCTCATTCTGACCATTAAATGCATATGAATCATTTTCCTTTAATGATGAATAGGCTGAAGATTCAATTGGCAACCCACTATTATCATCAGAGTTGACATTTGAATCTGTATGTGTGCTTCCAAAATAGTTTCTTAGACTAGGTTCTTGAACCGACAATAAAACATCTTCAGCCTCATTGCCCGCCTTTTCATCTTGACCTTTTAAATTATACAGAGTTATCAATAACAGCAGAAGAATAATAAAATGAGAATCATGACCATAAAATGGAATGTATATTGACCTGGTAAGCCCTTCTCTGCAATAAAACCATCACAATCTATTTTCGTTGAGTTCGCAAGAAGCTCCCTAACAAATTTATAGCCTCTCCGTCTCACAATATTTGCAAGGTCATTTCTATAAAGGAAAAAAAAATGTCAGAAAAATATAGCAACACAGTAAATAAACATTTCCCATCTCAAATTAATCCATAACTTCATAGATAGTTTTCCTTTCAACTGTTTTGAAAAAAATATAACTTCATGATAACTTTCTAAAAGAAAAAGCTTATGTTTATAGTAACTAATCTCTAGATTATGTCTTGTAACAAGTGAAGGACCGAAACTGGCGAAAATAGTAAGTACACATTCAAAATCAACTACTAAGACATCATAAAACTAGTCCTCCAAAGGCCAGCTTCAAAAGGGTTAACCACTGTGACATATAATTTAATTACCAAAAAATGTAATGCAAAATAAACAGTTCCTAATAGGTTCCACAAGAACCAAATCAAATAACCAAACAGAAGACAACAATAATAAAGTAAATGAAGAAGAACCTTCCATGCTCGGAAAGGTCCTTTATTGTGGGCACATGATCACTGGGAAGTCCAACCCTAGACAAGATCTCCCTTAAATCATTTCGCAATTCTTCATTGCTCTTCACCTTTCTACTGGACCTGAACCACCAAATAACGAACCCAGTTAAACCTTCAAACAAATAAATATGAAAAATGAAATTCTTTTTAAAAAAAGAAACAAACTTTAAAACTTAAACCTGGATGTGTTGTTGAGTGAAGAAGCATAGAGGGTGTATGTGAAGTGTTTCCGAAGTGGGTATTGTTGAAAGTTGTCAAAATTGAGGCGGTGTTGGTTGTGGTGAAGGGATAAGAAGAGTTTATGAGAAGAAGGGAAAGGAAGAAGGGTTGAAGAAATAAAGAGGGAGGCCATCGGTGGTGAGTTTTAGCAGCATTGAATGATTGAGGTGGAATTGAGGGGATGAGACAATCAGTGACAGAAACAGAACTCGAATGAACGTGTGATTGTGTTTTGAGAAAACAATGAAAGAGATTTGATGGTATGTTGTCTTCTTCATGTTTGGTTGGGCTTGTTAATCTAAATCCATGGCCCAGTTTGTTCATCCAGATTATGATGAATTTTTTGAAACTTTCAATCCAATTTTGAAGTTATCCCATCAAATACAGTTTCAGATTATTTTCTTTCATCTTCCAGTTTGGTTGAAATAATTATGAAAATCACTTGAAAAAACCAAAAAAAACTCTGAATTTAAACACAATTTATTAAAAATAATAATAACTACATATACAAATTAATTGTACAAATTATTCTCACAAACTGATACGACAACATGTATGTCTGACATATCATGTTCTAATTGTTTAATTTTTCCATAATTTAAAACATCTCATCACATTAAAGTATACCATATTGTAAGACAAGTTTGTTGATATAATATTATTCATATTTATTAAAAATAATCTTAATCATACAAGAAATCTTGCATAATTGTTTGAGCAATTTCATGTATTATTTTTATTCTTATGTGGTTAAGATATTTTCTTTCATTATATTCCTTTCCTTTATAACCGACCAATCAAAATCTTATATTAGCCT
>WYDK02118157.1:2519481-2537629 GCA_009867345.2 Toxicodendron radicans | reverse complement strand
TGGGTTTTTTGTTTTGAGCTCATCGTTTTCTCCTCCAGCGAACTCACCTAGGGTTTTAGTGTTTTCTGTCATTTCAGCCATATCGGCATGAGAAACATGAACATGGAGTTCGTTGACATTTATGCTTTCTCTTTGAGCTCGTCTTTGAGTGAGTCGGACTCTGATTATATTGATTTGCGACCTTCCTCGCCTCTTTTAGATGTTTTACCTTTGCAGCCGATCTATCCGCCGAACCACACCCACTTCAGCGATCAAGGAAAATCATCTTCGCGACGACCAACAAACACAATGGCCGACGAACAAGCTAGAAACACAAACATGGGAGACGACATTGAGGTTCACTCAGGGAATCCTTAGATAGGACCCCCAAAACGGGGCTGGTTCTTCCCTACCGCAATCTCGAGCTCCGAATTGACAAAAATCGCCAAGAAGTACGCCCTCCAAATACCGGTTTATATGAGGGTGGAGATTCAATAAAGAATTCGCTTGAGGGGATGTCGGCGATCTCCGAACTGATCTTTGAGGCTGGGGTGATCGTGTTTTTCCATCCATTTGTGAGATCAGTGTTATTGTACTTTGACTTGGCACACTCCAACTCACCCCGAACTCCTATTGGACTATGGTCGGGCCGTATATCGGGTGCCAGGAGAACAAACTTGGCGAGTTGACAGTTGCCGAATTCGCCATTGCTTACTCGGTTAAGAAGAGTAAAAAAGATAGATTATATTACCTTGGTCTCAAAAAGACAATCAACGTTGGCATCGTTGGAGCGATCAACGATGCGAGACTACATATCGAAATACTTATTCTTTGAGTATGACGCTCTCCGCAGCTTCATGTCAGAGCCACGTAAGGTAGTTTATACTTGTTAATTTCTGACTTCTTTTAATCTCACAATCTAACCTTTGTCTTGTTCGTTGTAGAGAATTGACCCAATTCATTTCGGATCCATGTAGATCGTACAAGGATCCAAAGGTTCAGGGAGTTGTCCGAGGCGTAACAATCTTGCGTCAACCTTCTCACGAATGAGTTGTTGAAAAAGTACAACTTCATTCACAAGAACGCTATCTATAAAGAGATGATCGTGGAACCATGTAACTATCATCTTCATTAACTTGCTAGTTCATTGTTCGCTATCAATCATGTAGACTAACTTTCTCACTCTTTGTTGTTCGCAGTAGTCCCTACCTGGCGGAAAGCTAGAACGGCTCTGGCCTGGTATTACCCGCGACCTCAATGCCTGGAATTTGGATTCAAAAGCTAATTGATCGTCCCGAACCCTCAGCTCGTGCTATAGAGGTTGGGGAAACATATGTTCTCTAGAAGCAAGTGCCACAATCGACCCCCGAGGTCATAGATCCGGCGGTCATCGTGCGTTCATTAGGCGATGCGGTCCTGCCAACAATAGTGATTGGAAAGAAGGCCACTCCGGAGTGACCTGTTGAGTATCGCGGCAAACGACCCGCAGCGGACTGTGATAGTCATAGGCATCACAAGAGGCAAAGGAAAAAAAAGGTCACATAAACGCGCTTCCAACTGTGTTTGGGACTTGGGCACCTCTTCGTTTGTTCGCACCTGCGATTCGAGGAGGAGTAAGTCTCCTATGACCCTCGAATCTCTTCGCGACGTAATTGCTCAATTGTCCGAGCACTTGCGCGTTTCCACCTTTGTCATGTCGGATTATGTGTTAGAGTCACAATGGAGGGGTGGATGAGTAACACTAACATCGATTTGTTGGATAAGGCAGTCGGGGCTCAATATGAGGTATAAGCTTGTCTTTAACTTTTAAGTCTTAAACAACTTTTTTTCATTGTCTGACTTCGTTATTTCTATTCGTAGGCTGCATCACTTTTGACCACCTTGCTCAACAAGGAGATCGCTAAGCTTGAAGCGAATTTGTTGAGAGCGACGGCAAATAAGGCGCTGCTCGAGGGTCAGTTCGACATCGAGCGGTCCACCTTCCAATAGAAGTTGAATGCTCAAATGGTCGATACCAAGGCTGCTCGAGTAGCCGCTGTGATCACCGAGGTCGGTCTTAGGCGTGAAAGAATTTTGCAGGAACAAGTTCAGGTCGAACTTATGACCCTGTAGGAGCAAATGGATAATATCTCCAAAGACCTCAAGGATTGCACGACACAGCTGGTTGAGGCTTCTCAACGAATTGAACGTGCCGAGCTTCAAAACAAAGTTCTCACAGAAGACCGCGCCAATGTGTGGTAGGACGCAGAAGAAAATCTTTGCAACAAGAACGCGGAGTTGGGGGCTACTCACCAAGATATCAACGATAAAGCCTTGATTTGGCCTTGAACGCTATCAATGTCGTTTTGGCGAACAACACTGACATGGATTACTCGATGCACCTGGCAGGATACATTGTTGTTCTTGACGATTTCAAGAAGCAGCTTGATGAGGAGCAAGGGAAGGGCTTCGATGACAAGTTCGGGCCCACCGATGTGCCTCCCTAACAATAGTGTTTCTTTGTTTTTTGTAGGCAATTTACCTTTTTTGTTCGTCTTTGTAAAGTCTCAAATTTTGTAAAGACTTATATCATTAATACAATCAATTTTTCATATTGAATTTCTCTCAAGTGTTGTGTTCGTTTTTACTATACTTTTTATTCGTGATCGATTGTATTATGCATTAGTAAATTGAATCAATAGCGAACACTTAAGATCGTTACCATTGGGACTCTTCAACTTGCTTTATGGTAAGATCAATGATCATTTGAGATAGTTACCTTTGGGACTCTTCAACTCGTTAAGGTAAGATCGATGATCACTTTGGGATCGTTACCTTTGGGCATCTTTAGCTCGTTTAGGTAAGATCGATGGTCACTTGGGATTTCTCAGCATAGAGATAACAAAATGGAGAATTCCACTTGGTGCAAACAACGATTTTCTGAATAATTCCTTTTGTGGATCGTTTTTATTGAGTTTAACGATTACAAAAGTGATTTAGCGACCTTGGGATCATGAGTTTACAAATTAAGGTCCCGTTAATGGTTCACGACTAACTAGTTCACGAACGCCCACGGGAGACTTGTCTTTGCGGTCTCAATCTTTTTTACCGCGATTGGAATGGACAATGAAATGGTCAATGAAGTTCTTCAAATGACCCATCTGGATGAGGTCTTCAATGGCGTTGCGCAGAGAGTGACATTCATTAGTGTAATGCCCTACATCCCTGTGATAATGACAATATCTCTTGTCGTCTTTGCTCGCTTTGGGACCTCTGAGGGGCATAGGTGCTGGTAAAAGTCTGTTATCCAGTTTCAACACTTTACTGATCGTTGTTTTCAACAGAGTATGAGCCCGAGAACGCTGCAAAGGTGTCTTGTGTCTTATGGGATCATATCGAGGTTCCCCCCGGTCATTATTTTTTCGTTGATCGTTTCACTGTTTATCTCTAGGATCGAAACGAACATGTGTCTTTTCCCAGAACTCTTTTCGTGGGGGTGCACTTATGGAAGCCCCCAGGTCGTTGCATTGCAAGGCAATGACAAATTTTTCAATCCTTAAGTATTTCTTCGCGAGCTAGTAAAATCTCAGGAGAGAAACATAATCCTCTTTCTAGAGTTTATTACACAATTCAGCATAAGATCGCACACATGCCATTATTAGGGTGCAAACAGATTCCTGTGGCGTATTGGTGACTTTATGGAGTTCGGTGTGGAACGGCTCCAAATAGGACTTCAAGGATTGGCCATTTTGTTTTTGGATGTTGCTCAGATAACTCAAGAGCACGGAGAACTGTCTGTTCGCCTGGAACTGGCGTAGGAACATCGAACTCAATCGGTTCCAGGAATTGACAGTGCCAGCTGGCAGCGATCTGAACCATCTATTTGCTGATAAGGCTAGAGTTACCACTAGGCACTGGCACTTAGCCAAATTAGAGACCTTGTGGAGTTCCATGAGATCGTTAAAGATGAACAGATGATCCTAGGGATTGCTATTACCATGGAATGCCTTCATGTCAGGCATTCGAAAACTGGTAGGCAAAGGAGCCTCCAAAACTTTCACGAAGAATGGAGAGGCCCGCGAGCCTATATTCTACTCGTTATGATGAGCCCGAAGATTATCCAGAGCCCATTGTAATTCTTCGATTTGAGAAGTGTCATTGACAGGCTGCGCTTGCGGTTGAGGATATGTACTTTCAGCCATTTCTAACTGTTGTCGCTCTATTCTTCGATCTAATAAGTATTATCGGAATTTGCGAGTCGGTATGTTACTTAACCCCCGGGGCAGTCTGGGCCCATTCGTCTGTGGTTCTCCGCGGATGCAATGCACCAACAAATTTACCTCTTCCTGATAAGGGGCGAGAGTAAACTGGCGATGTCTAGATCGGGGTTGTTGGGTGTCCCCCCTATCTCCCCCTACATGATGACCACGGGTTACTGTATCGTGGGTTTTGCCCCCAGGCCGGTTGGAATGGAGATTAACCGGCCTGTTCGTGAGATTTGATCTCCGACCCCCATGCGCAGACTGGTTATGTGTGACTTCTTTATCAGATCGTGCATGTGCCTGATCGTTTCCTATGCGAGGTTTCTTGGGGATCGAACCTTGCACGATGCCTATTTGTTCGAGGATCAAAGGGTCTGGTTGTTGGTCCATTCTGTTCAAACGTTGAGTGATTGTTTTAAGCTTATTGTCCAGCCTGTCGATGTATCGTAACAGTGTCAGGTCCATGTGGGGAATGGTCACTGTGGATACATCGAAGGTCGGATTGGCGAGGTCGTGGCCCCTGTTCATTTCGCTGCATTCTATAGCACCTGTTGACTGGACAACATAGTTTTTGTTTCATGGTTCCTTCGTTGCTTTTGGTGCCATTCGAATTGGTTGAACGGACTAGGGTTACGAACTGGGGATATGGTGGTCACAATTGGGAATGGATTCAACCCTCCTTCTAGCGACAAATTGTTGATGCCCGAAATCGCACCAACGAATAAAGTCACTTGCAGGTTGTTTCGATCTTACACGTGTTTTATGTTAACTGATGAGGGCGATTTGATTCGTTTAAATTTGTTAATGAGTGCTAAAAAAAATAAATAACACAGATCGTTTTATAGTGGTTCAGAGGCTTGGTAGAGAACTCCTACATCCACTGTTCGTATATTAATATTGAGATTACAAGTTAGATCGTTGCGATCTGAATGAGTGAACATAATAACTCTAGAGAGAGAAAGTGCTACTTGAGAACTCTTGTTAAGTTTTCTTGAGAGAGAGCTGATTTCAGAGTTTCTGGTATCCCAAAAAGTTGAGGAGAATTCCATTTATAGGGGAGAAAGTGCAGGTCCCACCAGACAAGTGTAAGCCCTTGGAGTGAATGGACACAATTGTCCACGAGCTGGAATCTATTCACTTAGGTGATCTCACTTACAAACACGTGGCGTGATCTCACAAGTCAAATGATGTCACCACTATGTAAATCCGTTTTTATCCTATATATATATAATTCTAAATCAATTGTGTTCTAATTGTTTTGCATTTTTATGATAAGTAGGTTCTGAATGATCATAGGTCTAGAAAGTATTAAACAGTTAGATTTGTAATGAAGTTTGTGATCAGTTAATCACAATGTCACGAACAAGATTTGGTGCAATAATACTTTTAAATGTGTGACGTTTTTGGTCAATCGACCAACTATTTTTACATTCAAGAATTATAACAGTTCTAAAAGGGTCAATTGTTTTGTAATAATATCTTTCAACCGTTTGTACAAAATTGGGGAAATAGAAAGCGTTTTCATGCCTAAGTCAAGGGATGACACTATAATAAATCCTTGTAAGTTTGCAGCAGGATTTCAACAACTCTATAATGAAAATAGACCCACCACAGAATATATATCTGAAATATATAGAAGTATAAATTGTCTGATTGCAGGCAAAGTAGCAGGAGGTCAATGATAAGAATTAAGAAACAGATCGAAACTCGATTATATATGCATGTTATTGATACAATCAAACTAAATAATTCTAATTAATTACAAATCGATCAACAAATGGTTTTTACGCCTCTTCCCCTAAGGTTTCATAATAATTTAAAATTTAATTATAAATCTCCCTAATATTAGAAAAAAATAAAAAAAAATGAAGCTAAGGTAGGCTTGGACCATTAATAGGGTTTAATTTAATTTGTTGGTGAATGGCCGACAGAATCAGCAGAATGTTCCTCAGATGGTTAAAAAATGGCATTTATATACATATATACTTTTAGAAACTAAACATAAGAGGGATATTAAGGTTAGAAATCTCAGTTGATATATATTGAGATAAAATACAGGCGAAAGTAGGAGGCTAAGAAAAGTTTGACTGATATATTTCATATTTGTTTCATGAATAAAAAAGATCATGAACTCATGCAAGAACTTGCATAATATTTACAATGAAACAAGCTGATGAAGGACATAATTATATATAAAGGTTTATACATATGTATATGCTTACCTTGATTTGAAAAAGCTGGATATAAACTAAAAAACCAAGATGGCATTTGTCTGCACCAACACCTGCACCTCTCTGAACCCGTCTAGGGTTAACTCAATGATCTGATGGAGAGGTGCAGGTGCAAATGCAGATAAATGTAGGCAGCTTGGCTGTCAACTGAGGCTGAGGCTGAGGCATAATAATAAACTAGTTAATTTATAGAAAGTAGAAAAGGAGAGAGAAAGAAAGAAAGGTGTCGACATTCGAGTTCAACAAACAAAATATACGGTGAGCATGAGAAGGGAGAGGATAAAGCACGTGGGAATCAAGAGGTTGGCCAATTGAGGAACGACAGGAAAAGATTTTCAAGTGTTGCTTCATCTGATTTCTGATACCACCATGAATACTTGCTCGTGGATTTTTGGAGGGAGGAGGAGATTGAAACCCATTATGTCAATTTATTATTGGTTGGGTAATCAAATGGAAAGTTGAATGACGGGCACTTGCCTGCCTCCTAACTTGTTTAGCCACGTCCCACGTGGGTATTGCAACTACCAAATAGTATTACTATAAGATATTTTTTCTATCTTTTCCCTTTAAGATATAACCCATCTCCCAAATTGGATCACATTTTTTATTCAATGGATCAAAAATACCAGTTACCACTGTCGCCCTCATTTGTGAAACTTTACTTCTGGCCCCAAAGGCAATTTCACGACTCTGCAAATGTTGCTCAAATATTTCTTTTTTTATTCAACGATTCCTATGTTTCTTGCCCAATTATACTTATGGATGTTCATGTTAAGTTAATATACTGATTAATGAAAGTCGTTTAAAGATCAGAAAAAGATAAGATAATGAAAAGTAAACGACATCGGAAGCGTTGGAGAAAGACTGTCCCTTGCTAGTTAAAGAGAAAGAAAGCATTGAGCAGAAATCTTCAATCCGAAGACCGAAGTAAAACCTTCTGATAGGTCTTCAATCTATGGCCAAAAATTGCCAAATGTTGGATCTTCTTGACAATTATAACAATGGTGAAAGTAATGAAATAGATGTAAAGTGGAATAAAATGAGGATGTCGAATTGTTAAAATTAATTCTATGATTCTGTATGCAGCTGGAAAATCCTCTACACTTCAATACAAATAAATTCGTTTCTCCTACAATGGAAATAAAATGACAGGAAAAAATATGCTAAAACAATTACAATGGCTATGACTATTAAAAGCACAGAATTTGCCAGAGCCAAAACCCCTAGGTTGTCCAAAAGCAGTGAGAATGATCTGCTAGTTACCTTAATATTCCCTCCCATTGGAGGCAAAATCTAATGAGGTACAGATAGCCATAACTGGGCTACCAGCTTTCTGGCAAATTACTTTACACAATATACAGGTATGCAGAGAGAATTGCCTATGGTAAGATGATCAAGTTTTGTAAGTTGCTGATCAATGCTCATGCTTGACGCGTGCTTTTAGTATACCAGGGATTGGTGGTGAGGTTGGAGGCCTACTCGAGGTGTTTGACCGTGGAGGAAGGAGTTGTGACTGGTACATACCTGACATGCTAGAACCTTCACCACCATCTACAGGGAAACTAGGTACCATATTATCACTTTGTGGTCTCTCACAAAACTTCATTGCCTTAAGAACATAATTGTCATCGTGGAGCTCAAAAGGGGTGCTGCAAATAGAATAAAGAAAAATTTTAGGATGAATAAAACAATAATTTGAGTAAAGAAAAAAAAATGAACGACTTGTCAAACAAGGGGTTATCCCAATGTGAACATGAAGCCTCGACCACAATCCCTCTCCAACCCTTCCTATTGCTGCATTTCTTTTCAGCTTTTAACCACATGCTACAACATTGCACTCTTGACTACATTAACTTTAAATGAGAATCACTCACCACCACCCTTCATAAGCAGAAGAATGAAACTCTAACCTGTTAAAGTCAAAATGCACCAGCTGCATATCTTCTGATATTTCCACTTCAACAGTTGCATGAGGGCGTGTCTATGGTTCCACATATCAATGGAGAAAAAGAAAAATAAGAGATATCACAATAAATGCAACTTAACATCTAGGTGATAGCTAAGAGCATGATTTTAATACAGCAAGTAAGTGTACAAAAGAGCCAAAAACTCTAGTTATATGCAGTAGACATCAATAAAGTAATATTTTATCTCTCATTTCATTTTAAATTGACATGTCTATAATCTATCTAAGCATGCTCTATAACAGGGGCATGAACTGAAGCATACTTAGAGTCTCCACAGTATAGAAGGTAAGTAAAAAAGAACCGAATTAGCAAAGTGGATGTGCATATATACAAAAGCTGATGTCCTTGCAGAACAGCATTTAACTGGAACTAGATTGGATATAAATTTTGGGAAACCATAGTCTTTAGTTTATCACATGGTAAAAAGTCAATTCATGAATATGTTTTTTTCTCTCTATATTAATAAAATGGTGTGAAGCAAAAGCTACTTCCCCAATTCAGCTTATAGCAATCCGTATTTCAGCTTAACCACAAGAGACATAAATCTCACACTGACAATATACAAATACATCTCAGCTTTCCTATCCCACTTCTAGCTATTAAATTGCTCTGGGTTACAATACAAACACCTGTGCAAATATTATTCGTTAAGCAAGTCACAGCTTCAAAAAGTTATGGCAAAGTTGAGAATAACTATATGATTGAGGGCGAACGCAAATCAGCTAAGGCAAAAGTGAACACAACAAAATCCTACAATTCAAATTAATAAGTAGTTGAACTTAAATTTTCTTTACCATAGAAAAAGAACTATATTTTTAACACTCAACTGTGTTTTCTACATTAAAAAAAAAAAAAAACATTTCTCTCCCCACTAAGAAAGAGAAATACATGGTTTAAATAGAAATACGCAATAGCATCTGAAATTACAATTCCAAGATCCACAAATTTTGCACCCTTATGCTTTTGGTCTAACAAAGCTATAATGGGTGGAATCAAAATTTTAGGGCTGGTTTGTTTAGTTTTTTAGTAGTATTTAGAATAGTGGTATTTGATAAATAGTGGTAAATAGTGGATAGATAGTATTTGGATAGTATTTAGATAATATTTGTTAAAATATGATTGGATTTGGATAGTATTTAAATAATATTTATGGAACAATGTGTATTGATAAGATAAAATTTGGATAGTAATATTAGTGAAAAAATGTGTATTGTTATTTGTTAAAATAGGATAGTGAATAAAAATTAAAATAAAGGTCCTTAATCATTTGAATTAATAGAACCCTGGGATAAAAACTACTGGAGTAAAACTCAATAATGCATATTTAAGCCTTTTCATATACTACATAATTGTAGACTACAAGAAAAAACCAAAAGTTACAGAAATGTAAGTACAGGTCAAACAGCAGTACATCATGTTATTCTCCCCGATAAGAGACAAAGATGTGTAGATATAACCTATTTATTATACTCATACAACTGAACCAACAAAAGCAGGAAAGAAAGATATATTAAGATGAAGAAATTAATGATCTTGAATACCATCTAGGAAAATTGTAGTGTGAAACAGTAGTATAGAAAGACAAGAAAATTGAACGAACAGACCGAAAACTTAGATTAGAAAAAAATGTAAAACATCAAGGAAAGAACATATATTTGAAGCTAGAGGACCCCAAAACTATGGTCCAATAAACTTATTGAGCAGTTACAGCAGTAATCAGGAAGGAGTAGTTAAAAAGCTAATAGCACTTATTAAACGGCAAAATAATACTGCAAGCATTTCTTAAGAGTGAATGGACATGAAAAACAACAGAACTTTCGTGTACCAGAGGAAATCCAAACTTCTACTAAATCTGACAAGCAAGATTGAAATCTATCAGATGGCCGTACTTAGGTCAAGACTCACTTCTTTAGTATCTCTTCAATACATCTCACATTATGAGTCAAATACTATTCAAACTTTGTACTCAGGCTAAGCAGCTGTAGACTGAAGACCAGCCAAATTATACTAATAACTTGTATAGGAATTATTTTAAAAATTCTAGAAACTCATTTGTGGCTAAACTTCAGTAACTGCATTTCTGACATTTCACTAAGAATGAATGGAACCATGAGACAATAAACATTGAGAAGCAAATCTACCTGCACTAGAATAAAAGGTAAAGCCACACCACCGCTGGGAGCATCTCCAGAACTGTATAACTGCTCATTTCGTTGTATAAGGTTTTGAAGTCCTACAAACTTGATGAAGGGGAAGATAAGTTAGACCACAGAACCCAAAATTAAATAAAGGTCAGTTAAAACAGAAGTCCTCAACCTAACTGCATTCAGCGAACAAGCTCATGCCAGGATTACAATATAGTAACAGATAGGGGAACTAAATAGCAACTCTTACTTGCTCCTCTAGTTCCTGGAGATAAGCAGCTTTCTTTTCAATTCTATTTCTTAGTCCAAGACGCTCAGTCTGCATTTAATACAGGTTGGAATTAATAAGCTAATATCTTATTAATAACAGACCACTCAGAATTTTATTAAATGTACAAGACAACAAAAACAACTACATTCACACCTTTAATTCTTCGATATCATTCAGGCTAGTACGAGGGAGACCCTTCCACTGTATTTCCTTTTTATCCTTTGATATAATATCCATGGCCATGAGTACATTTAGAGCATCATATACCCTTCGTCGAATGTTTTTCTCATCATATTGTTGCTGATAAACAAGATATATTACAATATAAGAAAACTCACATGTTTAGTGCCAATATAAGCAAGCAAATGACATTTAATATCAATCAGCTTGGTTGAAGAATATAAACCTGATCTGGGGATGCTAAACTATTGCTAGGATCAGCAAATTCAGCCACAAGTTCATCTGCAACCTGAACGTACTTTCAACTCTCAGATATAGGCATATATTTATAAAATAATTGGTCTCAAGTAAATAGAGAATAAGGAGGACAGGGGGATAAGAAAGATCAAAACTCAGAAATACCAGTTATGATGCACATATAAAATATTAATCCTCAAAATTGTAAATAAAAAATAATTTGAGAGCATAACTTCTTTGAGATATTGTGTGCTGAGATAAAACGTAAACAAGTTAGTATAAAACCTTAGTTTTGACTAAGTTACCGGAACTACGATTAAAATATGGATGATAAAGTAAATTGCTATGCTATTCACACAAATATTAGTTAATAGAGGTACAAACATAATTTGTATCATCATGGAGCTTAATTGATGAAATGTAAATGCTAATTAAGAAGAGATAATAGGCATAGCTCTAACCCTTACAAGCCCCACACCAGCCTTACCTGCAAAACTAAAACACGAAGTACTAGGGGTCCAAGAACCATGAAAACAAGCAATAAAATTGGAAGCATGAACAAAGACAGGAGAAATTTTCAAAATTATCGAAATTATAACTACCCAACACAGTTACTAGGTTATTGACTTCAAAAAGATTACTCCTATGTTAACAGGAGACTTGGAAGCACCAAAACTCATCCATGGGACTAAGCAATTCAGATTTTCATCATATTTTCATACTATAACAATTAAATACAGGGAAAACCACTCATAGAATGAGCATTAGAAGAATCATTACAAATAGTGAATGCAAATAAATGAATCAACTTCAAGAAACCACCTGACCTCATTGTACGTGGTTCTTCCCTTGCTTTCTACCTTCTCGCACACTGGAAACAACCAAAGGGAGTTCACAAAATCAGCAAGAAAAGTTATCACTACTCATTCCTCAACAATAAACCCATTTTAGGAAAGAAAAGCGTGAAATCACTATTTCAACATGAAACACTCTATGAATAAGCTTCTCAAAAACTAGCACAACTTAGTGCATCATTTATCTTTTGTTTTTTAGACTGCAATCCCCAGCGTGTCAGGATCAAAATTTTATTTTGAATATAATAAATTCAGAAAATAGGACCAGACAAGAAAAGGTTAATCAAGCACCTTTCATGCTAAATTGGCGAAGTCCTCTACCACTCTTATCTCCTCCAACCACCCGTTGCCCTCGCTTTTTCTTCTTGCTACTATTTATAGGCCAAAAATCAGCAAGAATACATATAGGAAATTAAAACTATAGCTTCTGAAGGAAAAATGAGCCCTACTAGAGTGCTACAATAATGGTGCAGTAACTTCAAAGAATTATAACTGACTTTAAAAAAATCGAAGATAATGCCAGGACTTTCAAAGTGAACTCTCACATTTTACAACCAATTCATCAATTTTTGCGAGCAAACTCAAACTATAATCAAAATTTTGATAAATAGAAAACTTTATTTAGCAAATAATTCACAATTTACCTCACCAATTAAAAATTCAATCATAATAAACACCATGTAAAGATAAAACATTAAACTCAAACTACAGCAAATAATTAACCTATTTCAATACTCATTGCAACAATTACACAACCCACAATTCCCAAAATAACCCTCAAATACAAAACCCCAATCAAACCCACAACACAATTCACCAGTCAAACAACTAAAACCCCAACCTCTAACCTCAAAAAAAAAAAAAAAAAATCACTCAATTACTCACCCAACAGCGCCTTGAGAACCAGCATCATCCCCATGAATGTCAAGATGGTTCAGCCTCAAAAAAGTATTGTCACTCGCCGGTGTGGCCATACTCTGCGACGGCGACCCCACGCTGCCGCTAGTGGACACCGATTGGCCGGAGACGGTGGTGCCCCACGACCGCGTAGCGCCTCCTCCGCCTCTAGAAGCGGCGGTTGCTGGTGGGTTTCTGTCCCCATCGTCTCTGTGAGTAGTATTCCCAGTAACCATAAATATCCAACAAGGAAAATTAACACAAGTAATTAAATAATTAATTAAAGCAAATTGTGGGTAATTGTGGATGGTGGGTTATGAACATAACTGAGGTTTTGTTTGTTTGTGAGAGTGTGAGGGTTTTGTGAGGGTTGATCTGAGAAATAGAATGAAGATTGTAGCGAAAGCGAGGCGATGGAATTGGAGGGTTCAAGCACGAGAAAAAGAGGGAAAATAATGGTCGAGAGTTGGTTTTATTGTTTAATATTTAGTGGGAAAATTATATATTTTTTTAATTTGATTTATTTTTATTAGATGTAATTAGAGTTAATTTTAGAAAGTAAATACAAAAAAATATATAATTGAAACTAGTGCCTACTGCCTAGTGCTTAATATTAATATTTTAAAAGGGTTTATATATTATTTAAAAAATGGATTTTATGTTTATGAATTTCATTATTCTTGATTAATTAATATTTGTAGGGAATTAAAATAATCTAATCAATATGTTTTATGGCAATTATAAGTTCTTTGATAGATAAACATATAAAATTATTTTAGAATGATAAATTCCTCATTAATTAAGATAATTAGACTCTATTATTTCATTTAATTAAGTAAAACTATTCATGTTAATTTCTCTAGCCACTCTAGAGTGATTGAATAACTACATAATAGGATTGACAGAAGATAAAAAAGGAGATTCCGTTCATTTTCCCAGGAAGCTTCAGTTTCACAAAAGTTAAGGGGAGATGAAAGGAAAGTGGTTCTGATCTGCAAATACTGTTGACCAATGAAGCATCATTTAAAGTGGGACAAACAGTGTTTAATTTCAATCATTTTCAAAGAGTGGCATTGTAGGTTAAAGTTAATATCAAATTTTCACTCTTTTCCATCTTGTTCATGTTCATGTTCAAGTGCTACTACTTAACCAACTAACACAAGAGTTTTGTTCCAGCAAAGTAACAAACAGATCAAAATGGAAGAAATACTAAGCCATTGAAGAACATCAAGTCTCATTGTTTAACATACTCTCTTGTTTTACCTCAACATTACAGGGCTGGTATAAAATTTGATGTGAAAGGAAGCAAGAACTAGAAACTAAATCTTGTTGAATCTACATTAAAACAGTATTTGTAGAGATGAATTTAATCTGAAACTCAGCTGTCCTTTGACTTGGATTTGATAGAGAAACCATTAGTAAACATGAAAGTCTACCAGGACCATTAGAAAAAATACATTCAAATTAGACACATAATTCTACAGCAAGAAAGCAATCTTAAATGAATCATGTCACTAGCAAACTGATACCATTAGAAAAAAATGCGGATCTTACTTTACTTTTTTATTCCAGTTTTCAAAGAAATAGCTAAAATTGGAAGCCAAACCATGGCATTGATGCACCGATCAGAAACTAATACTGCAAATGCATTCAAAACGAAACAGATAGCATAGATGAGGTGTAAACCGTTACTGTCTGCATTCAACATTGAACACAATCCATGTGTACACACAAATCTAAATGATCTATTGTCGCCAAGTGTGCAAAAAATCTATAGCAGCTATCTGAGCTGGACATTAAACAGCTTGTTGTTTCCAAATTTCAAGTTCAAGCCTCAACAGGTCACTCTGAATATGTTAGTATCCCAGTTTCTTAAACCACATATCATTGAATTCATATTCACTGTTCCACCGTGCTATCTCTGAAGATTTCTGGTGTTTGATGATCAGTTCTTCATTTATTTTTAACTGAATCATTACAAAAACCCATAAATGTTTCACAGTGCCATCTTTTCCAGTCTATGTTCGGGCGCTTGTTTCTTTCACAACTAAAAGGTGAGTGACAATGAAAAAATTGATTTTTCAAGAGCCTAATTGGGTGAGATCAGTGACAGATGTTACAAGCAACATATTCTATGCCTGGAACTCAATACGTGTTTCAATGGTTGTACCACTTCTTCGCCTGGCGATCATCTTGTGCTCAGTGATGTCTGTCATGCTTTTCATTGAACGAGTTTACATGGCCACTGTGATCATCTTTGTAAAATTGATGGGGAGAAAAAGATACCCCAAGTATAAATCGGAGGAGATGAAAGAAAATCTAGAGCTTAAGAAAAGCTATCCCACTGTGTTGATTCAGATTCCTATGTATAATGAGGAGGAGGTATGGGTGAAAATGATACATTAATATTCTTCCATATTCAGAAATCGTTAAGACTAATATTTTTTTTTCCTATCTATTCTGTTACGTTTGTGTTTTTTTTTTTTTTTTTTTTAAGGTTTACAAGCTCTCCATTGGGGCTGCATGTGGACTTTCATGGCCTTCGGACCGTCTGATAGTCCAAGTTCTTGATGATTCGACCAATGAAATCTTAAGGGTATTTCTTCAACTTTAAGCTCAATTAACTCTAAACACTCCTTCAATTTGAGAACTGAAAGTAGCTTTCCAATTCGTGCAGAAACTGGTGGAGCTGGAGTGCCTGAAATGGATAGAAAATGGTGTGAATGTGAAGTATGAAACTAGGAACGACAGGAATGGTTACAAGGCCGGTGCCCTTAAAGAAGGTTTAGAGAAGCAATATGTGAAAGATTGCGAATTCGTGGTTATATTTGATGCAGATTTCCAGCCTGAGGAGGACTTTCTATGGAGGACCATTCCTTATCTGCTTGAGAACCCAGAGTTGGGTTTAGTTCAAGCCAGATGGATATTCGGTAAGAACAAAATAAAGTCTTCGTCAGCTTAAATACCTGCAGAATAATTACATGTCGGCCATCTGATGAATTCTCTCCAGTAAATGCGGATGAATGCCTTATGACTCGGCTCCAAGAAATGTCACTAGACTATCACTTCATTGTCGAGCAAGAAGTTGGCTCCTCAACTTGTTCGTTCTTCGGGTTCAATGGTAATTAAATTCAGCCAAAATATTCATTCTGTCTACCAACAGAACAGAATCTCAATAATATAGCTCGAGCATTTGTGGTTACAGGGACAGCAGGCGTTTGGCGAATTCAAGCCATAGAAGATGCTGGTGGATGGAAAGACAGAACCACAGTGGAAGACATGGATCTTGCAGTCAGGGCTAGTCTCAAAGGCTGGAAATTTGTCTTTGTTGGAGATCTGGGAGTGAGTTTCCCATCTCAGAGATGATGTCAAAACTTGTATTATATCTACAAGTTTCAACAAATTGTTGATTTTTCTTCTCTGCCTTCTCCCCTGCAAGGTAAAAAATGAACTACCTAGTACCTTCAAGGCGTATCGCTTTCAACAGCACCGCTGGTCGTGTGGCCCCTCTAATCTCTTCAGGAAGATGACCAGAGAAATCATCCTTTGTGAAGTGAGTATCAAACTCGCTCAGCCTGAAGAATGACATTTGATTCATGGAAAACTAACTTTTTCAAGGAAAACTCTCACTGCCCTATCTCTTATGCAGAGGGTCACAATCTGGAAGAGACTGCACCTTATATATTCATTCTTCATAGTGAGGAAGATAATCGCGCACTGGGTCACTTTCTTCTTCTACTGCATAGTTATACCAGCCAGTGTTTTGGTTCCTGAAATCCAACTCGCAAAGCCTATTGCAATATACATTCCAGCCACCATTACCTTACTTAATGCAGTCTGTACTCCTAGGTACAAGAAATCAGAAGTTTTTTCACCCTCATTTATTCTTATTTATGATTTTGTTATGTCATTTGTGTGGGCAGGTCTTTTCATCTAATTGTCTTCTGGATTTTGTTTGAGAATGTTATGTCTATGCTTCGAACTAGAGCTGCAATTATAGGCCTCCTGGAAGCAAATCGTGTCAATGAATGGGTTGTGACTGAGAAACTGGGGAACACCATGAAGCAAAAGAGCAAGATGAAAGCATCAACGAAGCCCAGATCTCAAGTTGGAGAAAGGTATTTTCCTTTTCTCATCATATGAAACTATAATTCACTACCACCAAATATGTAAAACAAACATATCACTCAAACAAACGTAAGTATGCAATTTGTGATAAATTTAACATGTAGTTTTGGCTTTCTCATTTACAAACAGGATCCATGTATTGGAGGTGATGATGGGGATGTTTATGCTATACTGTGCAATCTACAACCTACTCTTTGGAAATGACTATTTCTTCGTGTATCTGTTACTGCAAGCTGGGGCATTTTTTACAATGGGGTTTGGATACGTGGGGACATTTGTACCTAATTAGAAGAAATTTCAAACCAGGGAAGGAGGGCTAATACATCTTGAACAATACTACTGCTGTATATGCATGTATATTTGTAATTGTCTAAAGGTTGAAGCATCTGAATATCAACTAAAATAAAAACGTATATACGTTTTAGGGTAATGTAGCAGGAATTGGCTATATCAATATCACATAATTGCAGTGCCCATATGGCTTCCCCTTCTAAATTCTGCATAACAATATTCCCCGTTTCCATTTTCAGAGAAGCTTGCTTCTGGCTAAGAATTGTACACAAAATTAAGCTTCTAAATCAATAATTAATCATGAACACAAAATACGCAAGACAAATTCTAAAATACTTCCTAAATGTTTATATTCTGATCATATACTATTTTTTAGTTTTTACATAAATCAGAATGTGATGAGACTAGGATGATGTGGATGTATGAAAGGAGAAATAAGGGAGCAAGTAGGGGATAAAAAGGAAGTTGGCATGAAGTTTCAATGTTAACGATGGTTTTTGGCTTGGACAGGTGGAGATTGTTGGCTGCACAGCAAAGGAATTCTGTAATGGAGAGAGAGCTGGAGGATAAAAAGAGAGAGAGAGAGCAGACTGGTTTTTTCAGAGAAGAAAATGGGAAAAACATGGGGAGGAGCTAGCCCTCGAAGCCAAGCATTACTTTTCTTTGGTGTTATGATTTTGCTGTTCTTCTGTCTGTTTTGTTGGGTTATATTTTGGCTGTTTTGTTGT
>WYDK02118157.1:2458377-2471571 GCA_009867345.2 Toxicodendron radicans | reverse complement strand
ATATATATATATTAACCTTGTTTTAATTTTAAGTAGCAACATAACAAATGCAGTTTAATACTGTGGATCGGATCTCCATCTGACACATAATCCAATATCCGACCCGTTTCAGCAACCTATAAAACCCGCCAAGGCAATCTTCATAGCAAATAGAGGTCCGACTTCCGAGCTCAGTCACCGAGTGACAGTAGCTTCTTCAAGTTCAACTCATTAATCAACGATGTCAATTCAAAAGCTACTACAAGCCTTCAATAAAACCCAATTAACAAATCCCACTTCAATTGCCCATCAAGAAATCGCTTCAAAGATCGCTAAAACCCTCATCAAATCCGGCCTTAAACCCTTCGAAACCACCCCGCTTTTACTCTCCAATTTCAACTCTCACATTGCCAATCTTGTTTTATCAAACTCAAATCTTCCTCCTCAATCTTGTTTGAGTTTCTTCAACTTTCTCCGCAGAAACCCATCTCCCTTTGCGCATAAACCCGATCTTCAAGCCCACGCAATCCTGATTTGTAGATTATACAAGGCGCAAAAGTTTGCTGAAATGAAAAATGTGTTGAGTTATATTGCAACTGATGTTAGTCTTCGATGCCCAGTTATAAATTTAGTTTCTGTAATTGAAAATGAAACTCCTGAGGCTAAATTTGTTGAAAAGTTTTGCGACATGTTGTTTAGAGTTTATGCTGATAATAGATTGTTCGATGAGGCTATGTCGGTTTTCGATTATATGGAGAAAATCAGTTTGAAGATTGATGAGAGGTCTTGTATGGTGTATTTGATTGCTTTGAAGAGAAGTGATCAAATGAATATGTGTTTTGGTTTTTTTCAAAGAATGGTTAAGGCTAATGTGGATATTACGGTTTATACGATGACGATTGCGATTGATGGGTTGTGTAAGACAGGAGATGTTAAAAGGGCTAGGGGTTTGATGGATGAAATGGTTGGTAAAGGGATTAAAGCTAATACTTTTACTTATAATACGCTTATAAATGGGTATATTAAAAGAAAGGATTTTGTGGGTGTTAATGAGATGTTGAGCTTGATGGAGAGTGATCAAGTAGCTTATAATGCTGCTACATATTCGCTTTTGATAGAATGGTATGGGCGCTCGGGCAGGATTGGTGAAGTTGAGAGAGTGTTTGATGAAATGCGCGAGAGAGGGATGGAAGGTGATGTTCATGTGTATACTTCAGTTATTAGTTGGAATTGTAGGGTTGGAAATATGAGAAGAGCATTTGCCCTATTTGATGAGTTGACTGAGAGAGGCCTTGTTCCGAATTCTCACACTTATGGGGCTTTGATTGATGGTGTTTGCAAGGCCGGGCAAATGGAGGCGGCTATAATGTTGGTAAAAGACATGCAAAGTCAAGGAATTAATCCGAATCAAGTGATATTCAATACAATTATGAATGGTTACTGTATGAAGGGTATGATAGATGAAGCTTTAGAAGTGCAGGCTATCATGGAAAAGAAAGGTTTGGAGATTGATGTGATTTCTTATAATACCATTGCTAGTGGCCTGTGTGAATTGAAACGGCTTGAGGAAGCAAAAAGGTGGTTGTTCACTATGATGGAAAGGGGTTTAGCTCTGAATGTGGTGAACTTCACTACTTTGATTGACATTTTTTGCAAGCAAGGGAACTTAGAGGAAGCAAAGACGCTATTTGAAGAGATGAAATTGCAGGGAAAGAAACCCAATACTGCGACATACAATGCATTGATTGATGGTTATACAAAGAAAGGGAAGGTGAAGGAAGCTCATAACCTTAGAGCTGAGATGGAAGCAGTTGGGATGATGCCAGATGAATATACATATGCGTCCCTTATACATGGTGAACGCATATTTGGGAAATTAGATGAAGCACTAAGACTGTTTAATGAAATGAAACAGAGGGGTTTAACTCAGAATGTAGTCACATACACAGTAATGATTTCTGGTCTGTCTAAGGAGGGGAGATCAGATGAAGCTTTCAGATTGTATGATGAAATGATAGAGGCTGGCATTACACCTGACAATAGAGTGTATACTTCACTTGTTGGTAGCCTTCATACAGCCAGGACTTAGTATTAAAGGGTACTCAATGACGGTAAATGTGCTATAAAAAAATTGGATGGTTTATCACTAACCAGCTGATGACATGTAAAACCTTTGATTACCTTTGTAATCTATTTATGGTGACAGCAGTTTGAAATCAGGTCTTAGTGTATCTGGAAACATTGATGTTGGGTGAGGTAGGAGTTGTCTGTGGCCTTTGGTGTATGGATTTGATGCAAAAAGGAATTGAAATTGCTAATTTATCAACTTCCCGTTATCTGCAGTATTGCTAATTGGTTGTCATTGAAGGTTGTGCAGCTTCAAATTTGGGAAAACTACAGGATCTTGCAAGCTTGGGAGATCTCAGTTTCTTTTAGGCTAAAGAAGTACGCTTCTCTAAGACTAAATTATTGGTGTTTATTTTGTTTATTATATGTTTTTTTTTATTTTTAAAATTTGGTTTTGGGGATTGCATTTGACCGCAATCTTTTGATAATAAATAAAAATAAAAATGATAAGGAAAAACTATAACGTTAAATATACCTTGTGCTAATTATTTGTTTAATTTCATTGACTCTCACTAACATTATTAAATCTTCAGAATTACTTCTAATTGCTGACATGTTTACATTTTGCTTTTATCTCATTAGGAATTCAGACCATTTCCAGAAAGAATTTATGTTGCACTGGCAACACTCATTTTGGGCTTCTTCTGGCAATGCTTAAATGGAAATCTGGAGCATAAGAGCTCGTGAATTATAAATTGGTTGCCTAGGTTTGTTGAACTAGTGTCCACTGTATGCTAATGCCCATCAGCATAAAGCAGCGTAGTGGATTCGTCAATGCATGCTTTTTGCAAACTATAGAATGATTCACTGGCTTTTATTGCAGTACAGAATATGTTACATAAGGGCCAACATAAGATAACTAGTGAACAAAAGCTAATAGTTCACTGCAATATATTCAAGACAATTTACAACCTCTTGCATTGTTGGCCTTTTTAGTGGATCTTCATTGGTGCACTGCAGACCCAGATGTAGCAGCTTAAGTATTTGGGGCGTTGCTTCACTCTCCTTGCAAAGTTTCCCATCTAAACACTCAGTTTCTTTTTCCTTTCCCACCATCTCTCTCACCCAACCAACTAAATTTCCCCCTTCCAAATCCTTAAATTCCAAACCAGTTGGCTCCTTCCCTGAGACAAGCTCTAGCACTAATACCCCAAAACTATACACATCACCCTTTGTTGTGGATCTCCAGTTTTGACCATATTCAGGTGCAATATATCCGAATGTACCTGCAATTTCAGTGGTTACATGGGTTTCGCAGACACTCAGAGTCCTAGCTAATCCAAAATCAGCAATCCGAGGTTCAAAATTATGATCCAGAAGTATGTTACTGGCCTTAACATCCCGATGAATTACAGAAGGAATGATACTGTGATGCAAAAATGCAAGACCCCTTGCTGCTCCTAAAACAATTTTTAACCTGGTTTCCCAGTCCAATGTTCCCAGGGCCCCAGGTTTGTTCCCTAACCACAAGTCAAGACTTCCATTCACCATGAACTCATATATCAAAAGCTTTTCACCTCTGAATGAACAAGACCCAAGTAATGGAACTAAGTTATTATGTTTCACTTTTCCTATTGCTTCCATCTCAGCAAGAAATTCCCTACTTCCTTGGTCTCTTGCTTTTCCAAGCTTCTTGACTGCAACCAACTGCCCACTGGGGAGGATGCCTCTATAAACTGTACCTGAACCTCCCTCACCAATCACATTGGATTTAGAGAAATTGTTTGTAATGCAGGCAACATCTGAGAATGTTAGCTGCAGCGAGGATTGCTTTAACATAGTGCCTCTATTATCATTCAAATTATCTTGCCTTTTCAAGAGATACTTCACACTACCCAACTTTAGCGTATTCCTTTTCAGGAAAACAAGAAATAGCCATAAAATGGAAATCGTTGTGCCAAGTGACAAAACTAAGAGCACTGGAATTTCAAGTAAGTAGCATTTCCACCGGAGTCTAGTTTTGCAGTGTTCTTTTGTTGAAGATCCCCAAAAATAACCAGTCTGTGGAGAAGAACTTTCACGGAATTTTATGCACTCAAAGACTTGGCCCTGTAAAAGATTGCTTGAAAGGTTCAAGTATCTTAATTCTGTGAGGTCACATAACTCATGAGGAATTGGCCCATGGAAGAAGTTCTCAGAAATGTCAAGGTACTGCAGCTGAGAGAGATTGCTGAGGTATCTAGGTATAGTGCCTGATAGTCTATTATTATGGAGATCAAGGGAAGTCAGGTAAGGAAGATCTGCGATCGAACTTGGAATTTCTCCATTTAACTTGTTTATGCTCAAGTTCAAGGTACCAATTTGGTGCCATGCTGAGCTCTTCCTTAGTAGCTGACCAAGATTCCCCGAGAGTTTGTTTTCTTGCATGTAAAGACCAATAATGTTTTCCAATTTTGAAAGAGAAAATGGTATCTCACCTGAGAGACAGTTGTTGCTAAGGTCCAGATCAGAAAGGCTTTTCAGATTGCCAGTGGATGGAGGAATTTCACCTTTTAGCTGATTCCCTGAGAGGTTAAGCTTGACCAGGTGCTGAAGCTTTCCAATTTCTGAAGGAATCTGTCCACTTAGGTTGTTGCATGCCAGGTTCATACCTTGAAGCTTCTCTGCATCTCCTACCTCAGTTGGTATCTTGCCTTCCAATCTATTTGAAGAAACATCGATGGAAACAAGTTGTGGGAGTCGAAAAATCGATGCTGGGATCTTTCCACTGAAGTTATTGTTTGCAAGCAGTAAAGTTACAATCACGGAGCAGTTTCCAAGTTGTTCAGGTATCGAGCCAGAGAGCCTGTTCATAGAGAGATCTAAAACTCCCCGATGCTGTTGATAACTCATACTAGGAATCAGAGCTTGCTGGAAGCCCTCTGTTATCCCTGTTGGAAGTGGACCTGATAATTGGTTGTGTGAGAGAATCAGGTATTCCAGTTCTTTCAGATCCTGAATATTTTCTGGAATACTTCCTGTGAAGTTGTTAAACCCAAGATCCAAGCTTGTTAAAGACCTCAATGTAAATAGTTCATTGGGTATTTCTCCAGATAGCATGTTCTGGTTAAGAGAGAGGACCGATAACTCCTGCAAATTTCTGATTTCTTTTGGGACTCTGCCTTGCAGTCGGTTATTATTCAAAACAAGGCGTTGAAGAGTAACAAGATTGCCAATCTTTGCAGATAATATTCCTCCAAGGAAATTGAAACTTGCACTGAACTCCAATAGGGTTTTCGAACTCCATATCTCCTCAGGAATTCCTCCTGAGAAATTATTATAATCAAGCTCTAGACTCAGAAGTGGAAGATGAGTTAGATATGCAGGGATGGTACCAGTAAGTAGATTTTGGACAAGAACAAGTTGGGAGAGGTTTTCACAGTTTTGAAATGTTTCTTTGATTGATCCACTGAGGTAATTGTTCTCAAGATCAAGATCAGACAAGAATTTGCAGTTGCAAAGCTCTGAAGGAATTATACCAGATAATTGGTTATGGCTAAGGCTGAGGTAAGTTAGGGATGAACAGTTGCCAATTTCTCGGGGTATGCTTCCATGAAACTTATTTGATGCCAATAAAATGGATTCAGCAAAATGCCATTTGCCCAACCAAGCTGGAACCTCCCCTCCAATCTGATTCTTTTCAATGCTGAAAGAGATAATAGATTCTGACAAACTTACTAGACTTTCTGGCAATGGCCCAGAAAGATCATTAAAGCTCAAGACAGCAGTTTTTAGTTTGAGGCAGTTACCGAGCTCAGGTGGGATTGTCCCATTTATTTCTGCATTACTGATGAAGAGATATGTGAGGTTCAGCAACTTCCCAATAGCTGGGGGTATTGGTGATTGTAACTGATTTCCAGAGAGGTCAAGTTTTGTTAGACCTCTTAGATTGCCAATTTCTTTGGGAATTGGGCCTTTGAGAGTGCTAGAAGGGGCTTCTAGGTTGATCAGGTTTGTCAGATTGCCAATTGCTTGAGGCAACGAACTATAAAACCTGTTATTTCCAATTCGAAGGTACCTTAGTGCCACAGTCTCCCCAATGCTGGAAGGAATAGGTCCTATTATGGAGTTGTTCGAGATATCAAAATTCTGCAATCTTGTTAGTTGCCCAATACTGGTGGGTATGCTACCAGAAAGGAGGCCATTACTAAGATCAAGAACTTGAAGGCCAGAAAGATTTCCGATGGTTGATGGAATGGCACCAGAAAATGTATTCATCCCCAAATCTAGCACTTGCAAGTTGGATAGTTGAGATATTTGTTCAGGAATATATCCTGAGAACCAATTTGAATTCAGATTCAAGTTTCGAAGGCTTGAACAAGAGGAGATAGCAGGGGTTAATCTGCCTGAGATTCTGTTGGAGGCAAGGTTCATATTTTCCAACTTTCTGAGGTTCTGGACATCAGAAGACAGAGTTCCATTGAGAAAGTTGAAGCTCAGATCAAGGGTTTTGAGCTTTATGAGTTTCCATAACTGTGATGGGATCGGACCTGAAAATTCATTGTCTGCGAGGTATAGAACTTCAAGATTTGATAAGGATGCCAGCGATGAAGGAAGCCACCCTCGCAGACCAAGATTGGGTAGAGAAAGAGCGACAACACTAGCATTTTTGCAAGTAATCCCGACCCATGAACAGGGTGATGGTTCCGTACCCCAATCAGCAATCCCTTCGGCGTTGGTTAGACCCGATTTGAATGCCATTAGTCCTTGAAATTCTGAAGCTTCAGCATATAGGCCTGAAGAACATAATAATATGACCAAGAACAACCTCAACCTGGAACAACTTGAAGAAGTCATCTTGAAACGTGAATGATCTACCTGCAGCGAATTTATTTGCAATATTACCCGTTAAACTTGCAGAAGCTAAATTTGTTGGTGTGATTTCTAAAATACGTTTGTTCTTTTTCTACAGATTTGGAGGATATTAAGCAATGGGTAAATAAAAACAAAGCTGTCAGAGTGGTTACAAAGTGTTTCACTGCAGAACAGAGTTTCAAACTTCTATGGCAAGAAGAAAATACTTGTTTCAGGCCAGAAGCAGTTCACAGAATCACAGTACACACAAGATTAGTGAAGACTCAAGAATAAGGTATTAGATAAAATATGTGAACTCATCTTATATTTATTTGAATGATTACACCATTTTTTTTTTTTTTTTGTTTATTATTCCTTTCTTTCTCCAGATTTGGAGGGTGTTAAATACTCATAAAGCATGAATGACAGCAAATATTATTGTTGAACCGTAAAAAGAAAGGTTCAAACGCACATACTTACCGTTTTAAACTCAGTCGTGGGGATGCTCAAATGCATGCAGTAAAGGGCTTCAATGAACGCAGAGAAGAAAAGGATATTCAACTCTCAAAGTATCACTTTCAAAATATCTACTTATTCAAGCAACAAGAAGTTAAGAAGACGAGAGAGAACAAAAGAAAATTTGACATAATGTTCACCTTCCAGCACGCTAGAGAGTAGAGACTTTGGTGTATTGTCAGTTCAAAACTGCTGGGATTTTACAAGAAACTGAGCCAGGTAGATTGGGAGAAATTCATCATACTCCATGCCCTTCTCAGTAGAGTTGGTAGAGTGTCAGTAACAACACTGAAGTCAAAATAAATGTGACCCGCCTGCAAATTTCTTCAAGACATTAAAGACTAAACAGAATTTAATTAACTGGGAGAAGTGATTATGCGTGAGCTGCACTCAGAAACAGCCATCATCAAAGTGAGCACTTGCAATAAATTATTTATGCGTTTAATTGCATTTTATTAGCAACCTCTAAACTAAAACGGTTGTGTCCGGACTCTGCAATTTCAAAATTAAGCTGGCGTGACAGGCTTAGTGACAAACGTACGATCTCGTAGGCCCCTCCATTTTCAGGGAAATTACTGGGTTTCAGTTTTTTTTCAACTTTTTGCCAGCTATGGTTTGGTTTAGATTTCTTGAACACGAAATGGGCCATCTGTGAAATGTGTAATCTCCGTCTGATTAGATCATGGCAGAGTGATGAGTCTTTTCTTGTGGGGTTTGCAAGTAAACTGTTTATTTATGGAAGCTCTTTTGTTTTATGCAACACGCGAGCTTTGTATTTGCATAGGACTTACTGATTTCTGACCCATACAGAGTTTTTTATTTTCTTTTTCTTGTCCCGAGAAAGATCATCTTTTCCTTTTGCTTGTAAAATGAAATTATATCCTTCTGTTTGTCTTTCACCAAAGAAAATACTACAGAATTTCAGCTTTGGCTCGATTAGAATCTGTCTTGAAGAGAGCTATGATTACAGATTAGAGATTTCTCTTTCTTATTTCATGCATAGAAAATAATGTTACAATGTTTCATGGCTTGAAGCATTTGAAACACTGTCGTAGGCTAATTCATATGCAAAATACAAGACCTTCAAGCCTAAGGTCACTTTACAAATAAAATGAACAATATAGCTTTGTTTATATCTCTAAACAAGTAAATCTGCATATCCACCAATTCCTTCACTGCCAAGGGACTGTTTAAGCCTGTATAAAGCTCGGTTCTCCAGCTGCCGGACTCTTTCCTTGGATAATCCAAACATGTTCCCGATTTCAGACAGTGATTTCGGTTTCCCATCTTCAATACCAAATCTTAGCCTGATTATACGTCTTTCTTTCGGGTTTAGAACGTTTAGAAGGTTGCGCACATGCTGCCTCATCAATTGCTTTGCCACACTAATGTCTGGGATCTCAACCCCAGTGTCTGCAGTTACCTCCTGCACGTTTAGCGAGGACAGTGTAAAATTCTCTACATATTACAAGAGATTGTTATGATACCGATTTCTTTAACTCGGGAAAGTAGTAGAACATTTATGCAAATAATAACTTTAAGAAAGGATATCATAAACCAACATTGGCCAAATCTCCATCTGTAATAACTTTGATATTCCAGTAGCCACTAGTCTCAGCAGTCCACAGTCAGATCAATAATGACAGCACATGAATAATTGTCCAATCCAAATGTATATATATATAGTAGAATTATGATCTTTTTAGATGGAGTAAATTGAGTTTGAAACAGTCCTCTGAATCAAATAACATAACTCCAAATGATAGCTAAGTGCTTTCCTCGTCAATATATTTGAGAAAACTTTTTGAACAAATTTCTGCAAGTCTAGATCATTAAGTGGCTGCAATCGGTTTCTCAAACATTACAGAACAATTTGCAAATATATGCCAACCTACATAGCGATTTTCCAACTACCCAAGCATGTATTTACCACCATGTTCAGATCATCAGACTCCTATCTTGTTTGCTCACAAATCAGTTGCAAATACCATGTAATGGAAACAGGAGATGTAGGGATCAAGGAAAGAAGAATTCTTTTTCAAAAAATCATCTTGTATAGTTTGGTACTACCAGATGGAAATTTTGGCAAGCACCATTACCTGATAAGTAGTACCTTGGTCTGCCCAAATAGGCTGTTGCAAGGAAAGTGGCATTCTTGTGAAAAATAACAAGTTATCCAACTTCTCAACTGTAATTCCAACACGTGTTGCCAATTCTTCTTTATTCGGACAATGATTTCCTTCTTGAATGCATAATCTTTTTGCTTCCAGTACCTTGCTCAGGAGGGTATATACATTCTCCTGCAAATAATAAAAAAATTGTCACAGGTATCAAAGCCCTGTTTGCATACATAAGAAAAAAATATATGTCCAACAACTTTGATGGATTTGAACCCATCCAAGTCTTTCCAAAGGAACACTAATAACATATTTATGGATTAAAGAGAAAAGGCAATTGTCATTACCGGCAACCGGATTGTCCTAGAATGTTGAAATATCGCCTTCCTAATTGTTTGCCTTATCCACCAGTATGCATAGCTAGCAAATCGGCAACCTGCTTGGGGTTTGAACTTCTCAACACTCTTCATAAGACCCATACTCCCCTCCTACAATAGTTTAACAAAAGAAACAGAATTATATCACTTACTTCTGAACAAATGATTCCATTCTTTTGTATCCAGAGATGTTTCTGATAGAATTTTCTTTTTGATGGTCAAGAGGTTCACAAAACATAATAACCTAGGTTTCAATTTCTTTTCCTGTTCTTTGCAATCAAATAAGAACAAAAATGTTAATGTGACAGATTAATAATTGATGATACAATCATTTGGTTTGGTAAGAACTCGAATATCCAAAACAATATTAGGGAAGCATCCTAAAATGCATCTAGTCAGTTTGAAGGAACCCATAACTCCAAACCTGAACACCCCCTTCAGCTATATATACGTATCTACATACACTAGGATCAGGAGCCCAACTTTTGTTACACGAGTTTTGACAAAATTTTAGAGTTGTTAGACAAATACATTTGAATGATTGAGAGGGTATTTAAATTGCCATTTCCAAGGTGCTTTAATTATGCAAGTTGCATTGACTCTCAACTATTCAAAGTGCCTTGATCCTAAGACTCAACCTTATGTCATATTTTATGTCACGAAAGTGGTGCCCACTATATATTATATATATAAAACAAACCAAAAGGCTCTAAACCCTTTATCTTCTGTTCTCTCAGGACCTGCTAGCAGCCATCAAATTTTAAGCTTTCTACAAAAGTGATCCACGTTCATGTGCTTACTTTGACATTGATATTGAAATAAACTAAAAAACCACAAGGCTCCGAACCTTTTATCTACTTTTCTCTCAGGACCTGCTAGCAGCCCTCAAATTTTAAGCATTCTAGTAAAGAGATCCAGGGTCACATGCTTACTCTGATCAATGATATTGAACAAAACTAAAGGCAATTTCCAATATTAAATGTAACCTGCAATAGGTCCTGAAGGTTGAGACCACGGCCTTGATATTGTTTGGCAACATGAACAACCAAGCGTAAATTTGCATTGATCAACTTCTCTCTGCTGCTGTTACCAGACTGAAGTTCTGACTGCAAGTCCCGACAACTAAGCTCAACAGCTTCAGCCCATTCAATCAAGGTGGGTTCACGACCAAACTGAGACTCAAGCTTACTCTTCACCTTCTCCAATCTCATCAAATTCTGTTACATTTCTCATGAATAAGACGATCTGGAAATTAATCATTTTCTACAAAGAAGCAAGGAGTTAGAAAACACCTGTATTTGAGCAA
Organism: Toxicodendron radicans; assembly: GCA_009867345.2. Classification (NCBI taxonomy): domain Eukaryota; kingdom Viridiplantae; phylum Streptophyta; class Magnoliopsida; order Sapindales; family Anacardiaceae; genus Toxicodendron; species Toxicodendron radicans. Next base: position 2,460,376 of record WYDK02118157.1, on the reverse strand, counting down.
TGCATTCAGATTCTTCATTCACTGTCAAAAGTTGTGTTGTTTCAGGACCCCACAAGAACAATCGGAGAGGATCATTAGGATTAAACCCTTCACTTAATTTTTTCTGCCCATCAGACTTTCTAGGCCTATAAGTTTCAGGAACCATAACTTTTGGTTTAGAAACCCCCCTTTTTTTTGACTGTCTCTCCAAAAGCCGGGTTGACCGAACGGTTTTCACCTCATCAAGAGGAAATTTTGATGAACTAGTAGAGCCAAAATTAAGAATATTAGTCCTCGAGAAATTGACCTGAAAATGATAGCAATGTAACAGAGAAACATGCCCGTAAACACTTAATAACAAGTACCTGGTTGAAATTATATCCTCAGATTCAGCTCCATTTAACTTGGGGTTCTCAGCTAATGAGGCTGCTTCTTTCGATGCTGACAAAGCCTTCTTAGCAAGGGCGACTGCATTAAATGGCTCAACCTCCTCAGTGTTATTTGTACTAGACTGCATAGTTGACAAGGAATGATTTACCCCTGTTTGTCCAGGTGGCAATCTGCAACAGAAATTACAGAACCACATAGCATCCAGTTCAGAGACAAAATTGCAACCAGAGGAAATGAGTAAAAAAAAAAATATATATATATATATATAGATATATATTTCCATTCATCTTACGAATTCCATAAACCAGGCAAGTGAAGCAATTGGTGCTCAAAGTCCTGCACTAATTGATCCAAGTTGCCGGAGTTCGCTTCAAGAACTGAGGCCCCAGTCTCCAACTGCCTCCTGTACGTAGTTGGCTGCAATGGAGCAGAAGTAAGGCAAAGAATGATGATACATAAAGTAGAAAAACAAACAAGTTGTCAACCATGTGAAGGAAAAGAAAAGATGCATTGCTATACCTAAATATTTCTAACTCAAATGCATTTATATATAGACAAGAATGTCTAACCAGAGATATTTTTTCTTCCCTAAACATGTGTAAGAGAGGCCTATATTCATCGCGCTGCTCTTGTAAAAGAACTGATGTAGGAAAATGTTGAGCTACTGTAAAAGTTGGAACAGAAGACATTGCAGGGGCAGCTTGCTCATGAAGCTTCAGAACTGCAATATTACAAACACAACCATGCAGAGTGTTATTTAAGAAATAAATTAATTTAAAAAAAAAAAAAGAATAGATCACATAAATCTATAACAAATTAAGTGAAAATCAAATATTTATTCAAGAGTCTTAAGAATTATAACAATTAACCAGATACTAGCATTTCCTTCTAATTTCAAGCACTAAACAAAGTTGTAGCACCAGAACTTGAAACCTCTGAATCACCAATAAAAGGATATGTGTGTTTCTATACCTCCATATATAATTTTACTTTAGGTTCTCCAAATGTATGTCCTAAGGATACGCCTTAAGAAAGATTCTGAACATCGAAGTTTCAAAACGATTAATTGATGCACGTTTCAATGCATCAACGGCAAAAACCTGTCTTTTAATGACTCAATACTGAAACCTTAAGTGCTTCCTTAACATTGGCTGCTTAGGTAAACGTTTAACACAATCCCTAAAACTTACACCAAGCAATACCGGAACACATACACACACAAAAACAAGATAATTCAAGAAATTAATCAACAAGGAAAACATCTAACGTAAAGGTGAACCTGTGCAAATCCTATTTAAGAATAAAATGCTCCACCATGCTTCGAATAATCCATCATCACAAATGAAACAACAATACAAAATGTAACTTGGTCTTGTACTTAAAACTCATGATAACATTTTATCATTAACCCACTAAACACAATAACTCAAACTTGACATCCCCATTTCCTTTTTCAACTGTCGTTCGCCAAGTAAAAAACTTTAGTAGAAAAGAAAATACAAAGCCGCTAAAAAATGAAATGACGACCACAAAATTACACACTAAATTTATAAGCAGCAAAGAAACAAGAAAGGTTAAAGAATTACAACATTTGTTACCTGAAGAAGAAGAGGTGTTTTTGAGGTGGGTT
>WYDK02118157.1:2427602-2445365 GCA_009867345.2 Toxicodendron radicans | reverse complement strand
GCGGGTGCGGGGCGGGTGCGGGTATGGGGCGGGTGCGGGTGCGGGGCGGGTGCGGGGCGGGGCGGGTTCGGGCATGGGGCGGGTGAGGGGTGGGTGCGGGTGCAAATTGGGTCGGGGCGGGGCGGGTGCAGACCAACACCATACCCATGCCCGACCCGCACCCGGTGACGGGTTTTGTTTTAAAACCCGCACCCGCACCCACACCCGATTTGAACGGGTGAAACCCGCCCCAAACGGGGCGGGTTGGGGCGGGTCCCCGCGGGTGCGGGTCCAACGCCCATCCCTAGGTCCGACCAACGATTCAGGACAGGAGATTTAAATTTGATAAGGGTAAAGGTGATCGACCGACGGACTACTTAACAATTAGCCGGTGCAATCTTTAGTATTATCATGACCTTTCTCGTACTCATGTCCTTTCATATTCTACTTTTTTTTTTTTTTTTAATTAAACATTTGTATCAATCAATCTAACGTCTAATAAGAGTTGTTTATGAAATGATAATATTTTGATTATGACAATAAGGTTGTTAATGAATAATAATGGTATGTTGGGCATGCTTTGGTTAAATAATGGGGGTGAAATCTCCTGGTATCATTTCTAAATCTAGATAGTGAAGGTCAGTTACCAAAAATCCAAAAGTGGGTTTAGTTAGAACAGAGTGCAGGTTCATCTCCAAGAAGTGGATATTTCGTTTGGAAATGAATGTAAAGTGTTTGATGTAATTTCTCAATGATCCAAAGGTAGAAATATAAGGTTGATGTACAGTTTAGAAGCTAACACATAGGACTGTTAGTTATTTCAGTTGCGATGCAAGCACACAATCACGTAGCACTTTCTTCTTTAATATAGCCACTCACTGCTTCCCTCCATTTCTCGTCCAACTCCAAGACCAAAAATATTTCACTAACACCCTTTTGGCCAAAAATTCCTCTGCAACATTTCAGCATTTCTTTAGCATTTTCAAGCACCCTGTACTTCAATATAATGAAGTGATGAAGTGTCACGGTTAATAGCATTGGTATTATGCAAATATTTTAGCATCCCATTACTCAAATTCTTGATTGCTGCCACGTGAAAGGTTATATTTTGAGTCCAACTAGTATATTATTTAGATCGGAAGTATTTAAAGGTTGTTGCTGGCTAGTGGCAATGCCATAGTCAGTCACCATTTGGATTTACATTATTCAAGAATTTTGTTATCAAGTTATTAGATGGTTTTTGCTTAAATTTGTGATTGGGAGAGTTCTAGAGGATAGAAATGGGTGAAGTTCGGATTAATATCTACTGGGTACCCCATGTTATATTGTCTCTAATTTTAATTATAAGTTTATTTCCAATTGTGCGGAGTGTGGATGAGAAAGCCTATAGTAAGACAGGAGACCCGGCCATGTTTCCTCTTGTTACACAGTTCATCTATGCCCAGCTTTCCAATCTCACTAAAGAGTTAATCCGTGATATCCAGAGTCAGTTGGGCTTCTGCATAAAGGATGTGTGCGTAAATCCAGAGTTTCTTTCGTTGGTTGCTTTGTTGTGTTTATTTTTCTTCTTTCTATTTGGTTTTAGTACCTGAACTCCTTGTTTTACAGTGATGCTGATTGGAATGGAGCATTTAATTTTGAAGGAGATTTGGATTTTTTGACAAATTGTATCAAGAAAACAAAAGGTATGAGCATTATGTATTGGTGTTGCGGTGATGCTCTAGAAGTTTCAATTCATACATGATAGAGTACTGGAATGATGCTCATAATTGTGTATAAGCACAATTGAACTTTTATACAAAACCTTGACAAAGGGGCTAGTGACAATCCATGTTTATTGTTTTCTCACTCAGTTGATTATGACTTATTTCTCTGCTGAGTATTCCAAAAGAAGTGAACTCTCATCCTGTCAAACTATTGGTACATGATCATTGGAATCAGTGTCTTGATTTTTTTCCTTTTTCTTGCCAACTACCTGGAGAATTGCAGGCTGATAAAAATTAGCCATAGGCAAAATTTGAATAAGAATACGAGTTGTACATTTCTTGTCTAAGTAGTTTGATAGCATGCACAGACATTTTGTTTCTTTCCACTTCTGAATTCTTTCTAGTGTGGAAATATATCTATAATTCAAATATTTCTCCTTGTTTCTAATGAAGGGTATCATTTTTACTAGCAGAGGATCTCGCACAACGACTATGTACAGCAGCAGAGATAAAATTCTACTTCAACAGTTTATTTGGGAGGGGGTCAAAAACAGCCAGTTACTTGAAACCAAACAAGAACTGCAATTTGACCTCATGGGCTTCTGGATGTGAACCAGGATGGGGTTGTAGTGCTAACCAACATGTTGAACTCCAAAATTCAAAAGACATTCCTTCTAGGACTCGGACTTGTCAACCTTGTTGTGAGGGGTTCTTCTGCCCTCAGGGTCTTACCTGCATGATACGTAAGTATAAGGCGACCCTATTTTTATTGTTAGCATATATTCATGTTTTATTTTTGTTGGAACATCTTTGTTCTTACATGGTTCATAATTCACTTTTATCTCTTAGCTCAGATACTTCTTTCTTCTTTATTGTTTAGAAAACCATTTGCTTTGAACATGGTGATATTTTTTTATTTGTGGCAGTTTTAAATACAAGAGAAATTCCTCAAATTTTTGTATCACAATTCAGAAAACATGAATAGTTATCATCCAAAGTTCATTAATTCTGTTGATAGGAGAATTATATTATGGAACTAGAAACCATTTGTAGAGAAACGAAAGGAATGGACTTATAAGTGAATTATATTATCTTCTTTCATACTTGGGAAAGGATTTCATCTCTTTTAACTCGGAAGCATATGACTTGCTGTTATCCTAAACAGTGGGATTATTGATTAACTTGTTCTTTAGAAAATATCTCAAAAACCTTGATGCCAGCTTTGTATAATATGTTAGTTGATGCAATGGACCTTTACTCGGGGAAGTAGAAGGGTATCTAATGCCTTTGTTGTTTTCCATATTCATATGAATGAAGCTTGCCCACTAGGATCTCACTGTCCACTTGCAAGACTAAATAAAGCAACTGGAGCTTGTGACCCGTAAGTTCATGTCCGTTCTTCATATTCTTTGTCTTCCTCTCCTAGGTTCTCATAATCTATATTATGCACTAATGTTTATCAGATGATAAAATTTGCAGATATAGTTACCAAGTTCCTCCTGGAAAGCCAAATCATACTTGTGGTGGTGCACATATTTGGTCAGATGTTGAGAGTAGTGACCTTTTCTGCTCCCCAGGATCATACTGCCCAACTACCACTAGAATAGTTCCTTGCAGCGTTGGGTACTGATTTTATCCCATAACTCACATTTTTTTTCTGCCACTTGTTGCAGTTTATGCAAGATATTCTAATGCTTGGACTCTGAATTACTATGAACAGTTCATTTAATTATCTCAATAAATGGATTGATGATATAGTGTAACTGTTTGATGATCCATATCTATATTCACTAATATTATCTTTCATGTAATTGCAGACATTACTGCAGGAGGGGTTCCATTTCTCAAGAATGTAAGTCCAGTTAGTTTTATTGGCTTATGATTTTAACAGCTTTAAATTTAAGTTCTTCACCTTTCTTGCTAGAAGTCTCCATCTGTATATGTTGAATTCATACATGATCTTATATTATATGTTAGCCACTTCAAAATCAATCAAATTTAGGAAGAAAAATTTAGAGAATGGAGATCGATTACATCAACAAGTGTTGGATGAATTATATTTCAACAAATTCTGCATATTTAATGCCTGTTTGGGGTTTTTGTAATATATGAAATAAGCAGTCATTCCTAAGTTACCGGTGTACTCAAATATGGATATGATTCTCAAAATATTTTGATTCTATGATAAAGAAAAATCGAGTTGGTGTGTGTGAGCAGGATATAATCAAAATGGTTACATGCATTACATCTTCTATGTTTTCGTAGGAGTCTTGAAAGCCTGCTCAATGCTTTTGTTCAATTATGAATGGTTGGATAACTGACTAGATTTATATATTACTGTTTTGCAGCATGCTTCAAGTTGGCTACATGTAATTCAAAAACTGAAAACCAAAATATTCATGCCTATGGTGTCATGCTTCTTGTAAGTGTTTACAAAAATATTCATTTAAAAAACTCTTTTCTTAACCTGGTTATATAATGAGTTGTTTATGCACAATCTAAAGTATTCTCATTTGTGGCTTTCAACTTATAGTTGATGTCTAATACTCTCTTAAGATTTTCAATCAGAATATTGAATGCATTTATGATTAATTTATTTGGAAATAGTTATGTGGCAATACGTTCCTACCCTTTCATGGTATACTTTCTACTTCACCGATCATATACTACTAGCATCTCAAAATTTTGTTCCCAAAGTCTTCATCATTTTTTACTCTGAACAAAGAAAAAGGAAAGAATAATGAATTCGTAACATTGTAGTGAAATCTCCAAATTTTTAATACAGAATGTCCTCTAGCACTTGTGAAAGCAAGCAATTTCGATGAACCTGCTAGCATCTGTGTTAGTGTGATAACATATGACATTTCTTGACTTGTCAATGTAGGTTGCATTGACCACTCTGCTGCTCATTCTTTATAATTGGTCTGATCAAGTTCTCAGCACTCGGGAAAGAAGACTGGCAAAACGCAGAGAAGCTGCTGTAAAGCACGTACGAGAAACTGCACAAGCACGTGAAAGGTGGAAACATGCAAAAGAAGTTGCCAAGAAACGGGCAACTGGGCTACAACAACAGTTATCACGGACATTTTCTCAAAGAAAAACCATAAGGCAACCAGAGCAGCTGAAGGATTTTGGTCCAGCTAAACCTAACTCTGATAATGTTTCATTGCCACTAAAGCCTCCAGGTACTTCAAGCTCACTTGAGCAATCGTCTGCAGCTTCAAAAGCCAAGAAAAAGGAAGAAAACAGCCTAAAAAAAGTGATGCATGCCCTTGACAATGACCTGGATGGTTTCGAAGGCTTTAATCTGGTGATTGGGGATAAAAATACCAGAAAGCAAGAGCCTAAAGGTAAAAAACTGCATTCTGACAGCCAAATTTTCAAGTATGCGTATGGTCAACTTGAGAAGGAGAAAGCTCTGCAGCAGGCACAGAAGTTGACTTTCTCAGGATTAATCTCAATGGCTGCTGATGGTGACATCAAGACCAGGCCTGTGACTGAGGTTGCTTTTCAAGATCTTACCCTCACTTTGAAAGGAAAAAACAAACATCTGCTGAGATGTGTCAATGGGAAAATTAGTCCTGGTCGAGTTTCTGCTGTCATGGGTCCATCTGGAGCTGGAAAAACAACATTCCTTTCTGCTGTAGCTGGAAAAGCAACTGGGTGCACTATGAGAGGTTCAATTCTAATAAATGGAAAAGTTGAATCTATCCACTCATATAAGAAAATTATTGGTTTTGTCCCACAAGATGACATAGTGCATGGGAACTTGACTGTGGAGGAGAATCTCCAGTTCAATGCAAGCTGCAGGTAAGTCTACAGCATTCTTTACTGTCTAAGATTCTAAAATATTGGTGTCAATTCTCATAGATCATTTGCGACTGGGAAATTTTTCTTAAATGTTAATGGCTGTCATTGAACTTTTAAGATTGTCGTGTCTGCTTCATGTTGTTTGTGAAATTAAACTCCATTAAGGACTAGGAACTTGATAATATTAGTAGTGCCTCTTGCAGTTGGAATCACTTGGTTTTGCTTTAAATACTAGCAATCACTTTAAAGATGGTCTCTACTGGTCTACACGAATAAATTTTATATTAACTACTATCTTTCTGCTAGTCAGGTTGCCAAATTCAGCTAACTCAGCTCCTTAAGTCTTCCACTCTCCCGTCTATCTTCTTGGGCTTGAGTCTAGTTCTGATGAATGACTTAAGTATCTTTCTGATAGTTTTAAAATTTTACTTAAGCTTTCAGGATCTTGCTCCCCTGCCCCGAATTCAAGAAATATTTTCAAGAATCCATTTCTATGAAAGACATCAGTTGGAGCATGCTGTGTCTTATTTCACGCCGACAAGTTAAAAACAATCATACAGTTAACATTATATATGCCAAAGGAAAATATATTGAAAATCAAATAATTTTGCCTACCTAGTTTTAGTATTCAGATCTTTGAATTCTTTCTAACTAGTTTAAGATCTGGTGTTCCATAATTAATTATGGCCAAAAGTTTTTTCAATGTTTGGAGCCTTTATCATTCAAAAACATAACTTTCAAAATGCAATTTCCATAAGATTTATTTAGTTAGTCACTTATCCTTTCCTGTGGGAAACAGACATTGTCTAAGTTGTGGGCTCTGGTGCCCTTTAATTTGTCTCCAAAAACTCTGACCTCCTGTAGTAGGTATAAAGGCAAAGAATGGTTTACTTGTTTCCTTTTCTTGGTTCCTTTTACTGTTCTTGTATCAAAAATTTATCTGGTTGTGGCATAGTCCATGCACTTTTTAGTTGATGTAGCCTACTCTTCCACAATTATGATCTTCACTGATGGAGAAAGAAACAAAGGCTACTTAGGGTACCTATTATGTTTATTTTCTTCCCGTGAACAATGCCTCTCATATCCAGTTATACAAGCATAAACCATCCTTTGAAAGGCATGCTCATAGATGATCTCTCCATCTGCTTTGAACGACAAGATCTTATTCATGCCAAATTTTTTCCTTTCTACTAAAATTTTCATTTTGGAATCTTTGTTCGATTATTCTGGAAAAATTAGTCTGTTTTCATGTTGTTGATCTATCCCATAATTTTACTAGTGCAGCACTCTTTTGATAATTCATGTTTCTCTTTGTTCTAATCTGACTTTATTTAACTTATGTTGTGGGATTCCAAAATATGGAGACTATCTGCTGGTATGTCAAAACCTGATAAGGTCCTAGTCATTGAAAGAGTTATTGAGTCCTTGGGACTACAGGCAGTAAGAGATTCACTTGTTGGGACAGTGGAAAAGCGAGGAATCTCTGGAGGCCAGAGGAAGCGAGTTAATGTGGGGATTGAAATGGTCATAGAACCTTCACTCTTGATCTTGGATGAGCCCACTTCTGGTTTGGACAGCTCATCTTCACAGCTGCTTCTTAGAGCACTTCGACGTGAAGCTCTTGAAGGGGTTAATGTCTGCATGGTAGTTCACCAACCAAGGTATGCTTGTAAAGGAAGAAATCATTAATCATATGACCTTCTTTTCCTTGTTTTTTCCATCAACTCTGATCATCAAGGTTATAAACAAACTTCCGCATGATATAGCAATTGTTTTCCTTAAAATCTGCATAGAGCAAAGATAACGTTGCTTTCTTCTTATCCAGTTATGCATTATTCAAGATGTTTGATGATTTAATACTTCTAGCCAAAGGTGGTCTGACCGTGTATCACGGTTCTGTGAAGGAAGTTGAAAAATACTTTGCTGGCCTTGGGATCATTGTACCAGAGCGTATTAATCCTCCAGACCACTTCATTGACATTCTAGAAGGCATAGTAAAACCAAGTGGAGGTGTGAATCATCAACAGCTTCCTGTCAGGTGGATGCTACATAATGGGTATCCTGTGCCTGCAGATATGCTGCAATATGTTGATGGAGATAGTTCCTCCTTGGCCAGTCATGTAGCAGATCCTAGTGCTGGAGCCACTGAACAATCTTTTGCTGGAGACTTGTGGCAGGATCTAAAGTCTAGTGTTGAGCTAAAGCGTGACCATATACAACACAACTTCTTGAACTATAAAGATTTATCCAACAGAAGAACTCCTGGCATAGCTCGCCAATACAAATATTTTCTTGGGAGGTATAAAAAAATCTATTGTTCTTTCCTATTTTAGAAACACAACTAGCCAAAATTCTTCATTTCTTGAGATACCAATGGAGCAAACTTAACATGAGGTTTACCATTGTCTTCGTAGTTATAATATGGATGATTGACTAGAGCAGAGCCATGCCCCCTTTTTATATTACATCAACAATTTAAAACCTTCAAAAGAAAGTTACACACTTTTGATTGGCTATTTTTGTCAGTCACAGACAATTATATAAGCACTACTTCAGGCAGAATGCTCTCTCCCTGGTATCATAAGTTTTCTATCAAATTGTATGAATTTTAACATGGGCGTTAATAACTAGTTGGGCAACATACCGATTACTTAAACTGGTCTTTTTAGATTAAGCTTATCATTTATTTGAAAAGGTGGAGCTGGTTTCCTTTTGGGGACTATGTGAAACTTATTTCAGTTTGTCACAATTTTATGATATAGAAAAATGTTTTTTCAGGGTTGGAAAACAGCGACTACGTGATGCTAGAATGCAAGCAGTTGATTATCTAATTCTATTAGTAGCAGGTGCCTGCTTGGGAATTCTTGCAAAAGTGAGCGATGAAACATTTGGTTCCCTTGGCTATACTTATACTGTCATTGCTGTTTGTAAGTTGCAAAACTCGAAGTTGCTGATATTCTTGATAATAATCAGTTTTTAATTATTATTTTTTATTGGTATGGACAAAGAGATCTAAAGTTTTACTTTGCCACTTCTCATCCATTTCAGTTAATACAGTACTGTCATCGTCCTTTCCAACTAGAAACTGCTGTGAAAAACTTAGAAATATAGTCTTCAATTGTTGTTTCTATTGCTATTGTCTTATCTTATTTTGCATAAACTTGCTGATTTGCAGCCCTACTGTGCAAGATCGCAGCATTAAGATCATTTACTCTGGACAAGTTGCAGTATCAAAGAGAGACTGCATCTGGGATCAGCAGCCTAGCTCATTTTCTTTCCAAAGATACATTTGATCATTTCAATACGGTCATCAAGCCGCTGGTTTTTTTATCAATGTTCTTTTTCTTCAACAATCCCAGATCAACCTTTGCAGATAATTACATCATCTTAGTTTGCCTTGTATATTGCGTGACTGGAATAGCTTATGTGTTTGCAATCGTCCTTGAGCCTAGTCCTGCCCAACTGGTATGTCCTAGAGGATATGAATTTGCTTTGTCTCATTAACTGGAGAATGTTCTTTTATCTAATGAGACGATTCTTCCTCATTTTCTTGCAGTGGTCAGTGCTTCTTCCTGTTGTTTTGACTCTTGTTGCAACCCAGGACAAAGATAGTGAAATTGTCAAAACTTTGGCAAAATTTTGCTATACAAGGTGGGCTCTAGAATCTTTTGTCATTGCAAACGCCCAAAGGTTTGTCCTGACTAGAATCTCTTTTAATTATGTATGATTGCATAGGTACCAAATGCACATTCATTATGCCGAAGAACATTTCCACTGAACATTTTATTTTTTTCTTAGGGGGTAGAAGGGCATTAGCTCAAATATATGGAGTAGAGAACCAAATAACTTCAGAATTCATGAATAACTACATAATTGGCAAATTGATCAATTTGGGACATACTGCTTAAAAATGCAACAAAACACACTGAAATTTGAGTGCTCATGAGAAGTTGTTTAAGAGAAGATTTGCCTGTGTTGGCTATCTTTTCAGTCTTTTTATAGCGTGAGAACACAAGAACACACAAATATTAACATATATGCCATAGACGTGTACTTCTAGAGACTATTGCAGATTTCATAAGGAAGAATGATTCTGATTGTGACTATTTGACATGACGTTTTTTTTTTTTTAATTCTTCAACTATGTAGGCAATAGCTCTTTCATTTTAAGAGTTGAAATCCACTAATATGTTTCCAGAACTGTGATATAACCTCAACATCTCTCTTGTTCCTCAGATACTCGGGAGTCTGGCTGATTACTCGTTGTAGTTCGTTAATGCAAGGCGGCTATCATATTGACGATTGGACTAGTAATCTCATCTTCCTAATTCTTACAGGCATCATTAGTCGCATTGTAGCTTACATATCTATGGTGACTTTCAAGAAGTGATTTAGGAGGTTCATTTTAGTTGATTCAATGGTGTTTAGCAATGAAAAGTCCTGTTGATGTCTCTTTTATCATGGTAAAAACTCAACATGAGAGGGGATCATATCATCATACAACTACCCAAAAGAGAAGCAAAATTCTCTTTAGCAATAGGAATTCATTACTATAAGTTAAGTAGACATGTAGATAAATAATAAGATAGTAAGGAGAGAAAAAAGCAACAGAATTGCTTCTTGTATAGGTGAAAAGAATTTAAAAAGGAAAAAGAAAAGAAAAAGGTGTTTTTAGTTCATATTGCACCTTGTTGTTCTATAGAGAATATGAGGATAGTGTATGTAGTATTCTTATGGAAGAGTGCAGAGAATTTAATAATATTTTACAGTTTCGGTCAGTATCAGGAGTAAGGACCTATTTGATTTGTAACTTAGATGTAAAGTGTAATTTATGAATATATAAATCTAAGCAAATGCAAATTCTGTATATAAATATAAATAAGAATAATACTATTCGTATAAAAAAATTTTCTTGTACGAAATGATGTGACAAAAGATTAATGAAAGAGTAAATATGATGAGTTTAACTTTTTTTATATTCACTCATCCATTCATTTTTTATATCGTATCACTTTGTACAGTTCATTTTTTATATCGTATCACTTTGTACAAATTTTTTTTTATAAATTTATTTATATGTATAATATTATTGATATAAATAATAAAAAATAGTTTAAAAAAAAATCATTTTTATTTAAAGAAAATTGCTCATAAATATCAAGGCTACATAATTTGACCTTTGAATTTATGTTTTATAAATTATGGATTTTGTCGTGGGATTGTTCAATTTTAAATACACCCAATCTATTTAATAATTTATTATAGCGTTTTTAATAAAGTACTGACGCATATTGATATTTTTATTCAAAATAAAATATGAGCCCTTGGATTTTAAAGTGCTTATATCCTATCGACTGCATTATTCATATAATATTCAATTTAGGCTGATGTGGCATGATACGGTGTCGTTGAATAACGAGTGTGAAAATGCAAGCGGTAAGTTTAAACATTTCATCATCAGAAAGAAATATAGACACGTATATATATAACAAAAGAAATATCTACTTTAAAGCATGAAATCCGCGTTTAGGTACGCCGTCGCTTTCGAAAGACTCTCTCACCGGTCGTTCCATAAACCCTCACACTCTCCTCTCCACTTTCCCGTCACTGCCGCTCCTCCACCAGCTTTGTCGCTTTTCTCTGGCATCAAATCCGAAACGTTTCGCCCGCTCTCTGCACCTCTACGTTACTCCTCAATGACGGATGGTGGGAGCAACGCGCCGAGCTCTTTGCAGAAGCAGTTCGAGGACTTCCGTGTCCAGCTGGAAGAGTCTGGAAGCGTGCGTGAGCGAATAAGAGGCATTGTTCTGGAGATCGAGTCCACCACGAGGCTCATGCACGCTGGCCTCCTTCTTGTTCACCAGTCCCGGCCACTTCCTGGTAACCAAATGATTTAGATTTACTAGTACTTAGTAGCTTCTTCTATAAAACATGTAAAAACGCTTATATTAGTTTGAGTAAATCTGTTTTTTTTTTTTTTTTAATTAATGACAATTTTATAAAAGGAATGAAATGTTGTAAGTTTGATTATGATGTGGATGCAGAGGTTTTAGAGAAGCCTAAGGCTCAAATTGATGTGCTGAAGCAGCTTTACGGTCGACTGGCTGAGGTTCTATTTGAATGTCCTGGGGAGTATTACAGGTGAGCATAATTTCTTAGAAAGTTGGGATTGTTGATTATTTAAATTCAGTAATATATGGTTGGTGGTGTTTTTTTTCTTTTTTTTTTTGGTATTTTTTAGGTATCATGGTGATTGGAGAAGTGAAACACAGAATGTGGTTTCTCTGCTTGCTTTTATGCACTGGCTGGAGACTGGAACTCTTCTTATGCATGCGGAAGCTGAACAAAAACTTGGCTGTATGTTGGCCATTACTTTTGGCACTTTTTATCTCATCATGTCTCAGCTTCTTGATTTTACGAAATTGATTTCTTCTTGTTCTGTAATCCCTACATAATAGAGTAGTTCTTGGATATATGCACTGGTAAGAAAACATAAAAATGGAACTGTTTTTATAATCATGTATGTTTATATAGACTTCTAACTTCTTGTCAACCTGTTTGTATTACGTTCTGTTTCATGAGTGACTTGATAAGGTTGCGAAGTACTTGACTTGATAATGTTGCAAAGTACTTTCAACGAATTTGTTTAGAAAAAAGTCATATATGCGTTTCCAGCCAAGTCATCAATCCTCACTCATAATCAGTAGAAACGTAAAGTTCAATATAGGATTTTGGTGAGTCATCTTAGAAGCATTTTGAGATACCGTATATATTCACCCCATTCAAACAAGACAAGACCTGAAGTCTGTCTTCAATCATATTGGTTTTGAACTGGAACCATTGTTTGATTTATTCTCAGACTAGTTTATCATTTATTTTTTGCTTTTTGGTACTTAATATTGGTTGGAGCTATCTGCATGAAGTGTCTATAATAAGAACTCACTTCAATATCACAAACAATTGGGTTGGACAATGGGTCTTATTGGGCTTGGGTAGAACTCACTTTGGAAAACCGGCTTGTCAAGGGAGAGTGTTCAAACCCTTATAACCCACATGTCCACCCCTTTCCCTTCCAATGTGGGTTTCCTAACATACCACCACGCTTTCACAACCGACGTACACGTCGGCCTCTTTATCCATTGGGAGAGAAATGGGTGGGCATGTAGGTTATAAGGGTTTGGGCACCTTCCTTGGCAAACCGATTTTCCAAGGTGAGTTCTATCCGAGCTCAATAAGACCCATTGTTCAGTCCAATTGTTTAAAAAATTGAAATGAGTTATTATTAGTCTAGTTTATGACTCTTAAAGCTTTAGAATTAGGGGACTTTATGTTATAGTGGCTAAAATAGAAGACTCAATTTGAGTATGCTGTGTCCATTTATCTTTTTATTTTATTTTGGGAGGTATAGTTGATGTTGTCTTGATAGTCTTCTGGTAAGGCATGATGAATGGAAGAGAGATTGCAACATTATGCATATTGTTACAATGTCTGCTTTTCTCTTCCCCTGTATGTTATTTTTTTCCCTTTCTGTAATTACCCAAGATCTTCAACTGTGAGTTGTACTCTTGAGCTCAAATATTATTTGGTTATTTATGATGCAGTGCACCATCCTGAGTTTGCTTTGGACATTGAGGACTACCTTGTCGGTGAGTGTTCTAAGAGAATTTGTTTGTATTAGCTTCTAGAGAATATTTCTGTTAAATAACTTTGTGACAATGTTAAGTTCTTTAGGAGTTATACTTTTTGTTAATGAACTTTGAATCCGTTTTCAATTTAAATGTATCTTTGTGATGGCTAGGGCGCTGCTCTTTTTCCATTTGTGGTGCAAGAATTATGGTGTTTCGGTAATGGCTGTTTTATTCTTTTAAGATATGCTGATGGAGATACTTTTTATATTATGCAGGTCTGTGTTTCCTTTCTAATGAAATGGTAAGTATTGGCAAACTCGATATTGGCAGAGATGGTGATCTGCAATAAATTTGGCATGTTTAGCCAATTCATTGGTGATTATTTGGCATCCAATGAAAAGAATTGATATTAGAATAACTCATTTTGTAATGTATTACGGTTTTGCAGCCAAGGTATGTGGTAAATCAAGTGCTTGCCGGGAACTATGATTGCCCAAGAAATGTATTGAAATTCTTAACAGATCTCCATGCTGCCTTCCGTATGCTTAATCTTCGAAATGATTTTCTGCGCAAGAAGTTTGACAGTAAGCTTTATCTACCCGTCTTATTTCTTAAATGTCTTTAAACAACTTATTCTAAAGTTGATTTGGTGAAATCCTACTCTCTTGGCTCGCGCAACAGGTTTGAAGTATGACTTAAAAAGAGTTGAAGAAGTTTATTATGACATGAAGATCCGACAATTGGCGAATGGGGATTCAACTGAAGATCATGAAACCAAAGCAGAATCATAGATTGCAATCATCCCTCATTTCATCTTGATTACGGAAAGTCTTAGATTTTGCTCTTGCTCCCTTTGAGAAAGCCAAAAGTTTATGTTATTCTGAAGATGATTAGGAAAGGAATTAATCAAGATAAGATAGGGTGATTTTCAGAACTTGTAGCTTTTTTTTTTTTTTTTTGTGACTGTTTATTTCCTTGGTAGGGAGAATTTTATATTAGAAAACTTGATAATTCAAGCGGAAAAAGATGGATGCTACTACAGGTGCAATTGAGCGGAGCCAAGTATTGAGAAGCTTGATCTCGGCTCAACTGGAATAATCAAAGCTCGAGCTTGAACTTGATAGATATATGATCGGCTCGAGCTTAACTCAAGGTTGACTCAGTTACAACTGAATCAAAATGGAGTTCAAGCTCGATTCGATTGTAATTGAGTCAAAATCCACAAGTTCCACGAACCCACAACCTTTACAGTCAATCACAATGTGACTAAACTCAACCCGTTAATCCCAATCAAAGAAACTAAATGAATACTCATGAAGAAGATTGCAAGAGGAAAAAGATGATTGAGTGAATATCATCAGATGCACGGAAGAGAGGTTGGCTATCTGCGAGTTAGGGGTGAGCATGGGTAAAGGATAGAATCGAAATTGGTGGGTATCCATCTGTCGGTTTCAGTTCTAAATTTGGTGGAACCAGTCTTGTGTGGGTTCAGGTCTAGTTCCACTACTTTAAGAATCGGACCCGGAACCAAGGTTCAAGCATCTGGGGTATATTTATAGTTTTTAAGGGTATATTTGTTATTGTTTAGAATATCAGAGGTATAGTAATTTATAAAGTACCTAGAATCGGAATAAAAAATTGTGAAAAGACTATATTGCTCATAATATATATATATATATATAATATTAATATAAAATTAAAATATTATATAATATGTCAAGCTCGCGAGCTGCTCGAGCCAAGTATTAGAAAGCTTGAACTTGGGCCACTTGGCTCAACTCAACATGTGAGCTACTTGAACTTAACTTGAGTTGAGAGCGAGCAATTTGCAAACGGCTCAGTTTGGTACTATTAAATGTTATGACATAGCTATATTATAAAATAATACGATTATCTTATAAAGTTTTTTCATGTGTGACCTTTTAACTTAAAAATTTTAAGTTAGAAAATCTTCCGCGGTTGATGTAATTTTTTATATATAAACTTATATATTATGTTATATATCCGATGGCATATTATTAACTTAGATTTATATAATTTTTGGTACGTATGTTTTGCAGTACTGAACTCCATTAGGCGGATAAACAGTTTCATTACAATATATTTTTTTCAATAACACTAGTTTTACAACTTTTTACAATATGTTGATCTAATGGTTTAAATTTTTTTTTATTATTGATGTGATGTGAAGTGTGATAAAAGTTATTGAATTGAATAATACTATATTTACATCACATCTTTCTCTTATATCACACTCATGTTCAATTAAAATATATTTTTTTAATTGAATATGAGTGTGATGTAAGAGAATGATATAAGAAAGTAATATAAAGATAATATTATTGTATTAGATTAGTAGTTTGTAAGAGATTGTAATGAAAAGTTGTGAAACTAATCTTTTTTTTTTTTTTTTTGGCTTTGTCCCATGTTTGGCTCAAATTTTGGGGTGTACTACACTGTAGATTAACTGTATTATTTTGAGGAAAATAAACCCATAGCCCCAATAATGCTATAGGTATAAATAGATTTTACAAATAATGTGACAGGAAATCAATGAAAGAATGAATATAAAAAATCAAACCCATCACTAATTATTTCATTATTTTTTGTTAAAAAAAATTATTATAGAATTATTATATGATACTTAATACTTATAAAATCAGTACTAATTATATCATTCACTTTTTTTTTTTCATAAAAAACAATATTCATTAAAGAATTATTATATGATACTTATCAAATCTATGCCAATTTTTTTTAAAATTTTTTAAAAATTTTTTGGTATTATTTATTTAAAATTTTAAAAATTAAAAAAAAAATTAATTTTTTACATGATTATAATTTTATTTAAATAATCATGTGAAATTTTCTTGTTGTCCGCACTAGGCAATAATTGATTCCAATTCCATATTCTAGACACACATTAATGAGAGCTAGAATACATCATTGTGTTTGGTTCAAGGAATGTTGTATTATTGAGCGCATTTAGTTTTGAGAATGTTTTATTATTGAAAATGTTATATTACTGGAAGAATAAATTACCTAGAAGATTACTGGAAATCTTATTAAAAATGTGTTTGGTTAAATAAGATTAAATTGGTAATTATGTTATATTAACATATTTGGTTGGAAGGAATAAAAAATTAATGGAGTATCATTTTACTAAATTGCCCTTATACTATAATATTATAATTTAATTATTATTTATTTGTATTTTTCTTTAACCCACAACATTTGAAAGAAACCAAAAACACCCTAGCCACTACACCAACATCGTCGGTCGCCGGCCGCTGCTGGAAGTCACCGGCGGTCGGCGGTTGGTGGTGACTGGGACCTTTGATATTTTTGTAAATTTTATTTAAAACAAGGGCATTATTGCCCAAAATTTTTAATAATTAGGAGCAAAATTGCAACAAAATTAAGATTAATTTATATAAAATAAAGAGTTTTTTTGTCCAAAAAATTAATTTATGAGGTTATAGAAATCATTTCGTAAAGTTGAACTAATTGTTATTTGGTAGACATATGAGGGCATTTTTGTCTGAAATGATTATTAATTAAGGGTAAAATTGGTATAAAAATTGGATTACCTCGGTAATATTTCAATACCACCTCTTGGGTTGGTAATCTTATAACCCCCTATATTACCAATAGTAATCACTATTAGTATTGGAAGATTGTCAAAATCTTTGATTACTTGACAAACAAACACGATAATGAATGGATTAAAAGATGGATTACTAGAATAATCTTACATTACCACGAAACAAATGCACCCACAATGTTATATTAAGGGAATGATAGATTACATTGGTATAAGAATGTCGTATTATTGAGAATGCGTTTGGTTGAGAGGAATAAATGGGTGGGTATGTTATATTGATATGTTTGGTTGTGATGAATAAATTAGTGGGTATGTTATTTAAATTACTGAATTGCCTTTATTTTTTTTAATATTATTATTATTTTGACTATTTTTAACCCCTAAAATTTACAATTTAACTAAAACATCCCACAATAAAAGTTTCAAAATTCACCAAAACAATCCCACTCACCTAACCACTATCAACGACCAACCACCACTGCGAGCCGACGACCGACAATGGCCGAAATGGGCCGATCTAGCCAGATCTATGGTGGATCTAATTGTTAACGTCGGTTAGAATCTGGCTGTTAACAGATAGATTTGGCCTTTTCAGGCTAGATCGATGTTCGACAAGTGCCGACAACTGGCTGGTGGCCAACGACGGTGGAGGCAGCGGTTGTGGGTGGTGGGGTGTTTTGGGTAAATTGATTTTAAAATAAGGGCATTTTTGTCCAAATTTTTTAATAGGTAGTGGCAAATTTGTACAAAATTAATATTACCTAGGTAATATTAAAATACTTAGGAGGCGTTTGATTGAGGGTGTTAAAAGATTACTAGGGTAATGTCATCTTTTATTACTTCATCACCCTGTTTGGTTGACAAGTAATAAAATATTTCGGTAATCTTCCATTACCAATAGTAAAGTATTGTTGGTAATATAGGAGGTAATATTATTACTTTCATTTTCTTAATTATTATACTATTCGAGCCATAGAACATTTTTAAGCTTGGGGGGCTTGAAATGGATCTTTCAAGTAAACGAATTGGTAGACAA
>WYDK02118157.1:2407487-2424727 GCA_009867345.2 Toxicodendron radicans | reverse complement strand
ATACATAGTTTCCCATTTTGCCCTTGTACTTTACAAAAATTACAACTTTGCCACTTGTTCATTTACCTAAATGCCCTCATTTTCAACATATTCTTCACATTATCTAATTTCATTTCATTCCCCCACTTTTTCTTCTAATTTCATGTGAAAAGACCATTTTACCCCTAGTGAAAATTTAATAAGAATTTCTTCAAGTTCTTTTAAGGCAATTCCAAATAAATATTACTAAGGGTATGAGAATGTGGTATATAATTTACGTACCTTGGTGTGGGCATTACATAGAGTGTTTCATTGTTAAACTTATAGTCTAGTATTTAATTATATGGTTTAATAGTCCAATTAAAGCACATGCTAGATGGTGCTAAACTATCAGTTTATCTCATTCTAGCTGTTGTTAGGGTGTTGTAGACAATATAGGGCACTTTGGTCTTTTGACAAATAAACATTCTTAAATTATAATATAAATGTTAAAAAAAAAGAAAAAAAAAACCTAAAAGAAACCTATCCACATCCATCGTCGTTCCAAACAATAGGTTTTTTTAAAAAATAAATAAATTAATATCTAGTTTTACTCCAATGATTTCTACAAACTCAACCATGCACGATAATGGGAATAATACAACAACTATCCATTTAAAATCATCAGTAGTCCCCTCAGCTCCACCTTTTGGTTTCAGACAGACTCAGTTTATGATATCTTTTGTCTCACCGGCTACAACAACTAGAGAAACCGGACTTCCAATCCACTCTTTTCAACACCGGTGCTCCTCTTAATTGTTTATATTCTATTCATATTAATTTAATTTTATCATAAATTTAAAGTGAATTTTATATTTAGTATTCATTCTTGCTAATAAGACAAACAGGGCTTTATATTTCATATCTCAAGCATATATATATATTATCCTAAAGCATCTGCTATTTGAGTATCATGTATGATTTTAGAAGCTCTATAATTGCTACAAGTGTCTGTAAGTTATTAGATGTGTTTAATCCCTTCACATTCCCACTAATACAAACCCTCCACATTCACACATTAATACAAACCCTTCACATTCTTTGTATATATAAATAATGAAAAGTACAACATAAGAGTCTCTCTCTCTCTCTCTAATCTCTCAATTTTTAATCTTTCTTTTTGTAGGGAATGTTTACATACATTCACAAGCTCTAAAATTTGTTCATGAGAACAAGGTAACAATTTTTTTTTTTATTGATTGTTAACAAATTTGTCTTGAGTTTTTTTGGTCTTCAAATTTTATTAAATTTATTTGATAATAAATATGATTGATTGTTAACAAATTTCTACATACTATTTATTTGATACATAATAGTTTTATCATTGATTTATTTAATTATCAATTCAATATACAATGAATTCAATACAAACCATATATATATATATATATATATATATATATATTTAACATCACAAGAAAAACAATAATAATGTAAAAAAAAAATTGTATAAATATACCCGCATAACGCTCTGGCTTTACCATTAGTTAATAGTAAACATACACCAAAATTTTCTAATTCAAATTTCCCTGGACCATACATACTTTTCTCAAACCTCTGGGACAAAAATGTCATTAACACATAATTTTAGTGAAAAGAATGTGTTACATAATGTGTATTTACAATGATAATTAATAAACTTACAATAAAGAATTTCAATTTTATATCCTAATTGATGAGTTAATTTGTCAACAATACAATAATACATTAATTATTAGAACTTTAAGGAAAATAAATTGATAGAAATAGAAATTTGTACGACAAATTATTTTAATCTAATGATTTGGAGAATGAAATCTAATAAATAAATGGAGAATGAAATCTAATAAATAAATAAATAAACACATGCATTTTTATATAAAAAAAAATCATAGACATTGTCTCTTTAAAAAATAATTAAAGCATTTTTGTGACTTAAAATGAAAAAAAATATTTCAATACCTTTTAATATAAAAAAATGATAATATATTTCAACTTAACATTAAATTATCGTTTGAAATATCTAAGGGGAATGCATGTTTGGTGTAGTCTTCAAATACAATTCTTTGTTTTTAGAACAATAAAAACAAGAAATTTAAAGAAAAACATGTTTTGTTGTAATGTTGTTAAAAACAAAATTTAAATACAATTTTATGACTTAATATAAGATTAGAAAAATGGAAAAAGAATTCATTAGTTTTTGTATTTTTTATTCTAAAAAGTCTTATTGAATATTTGTTTTTTTTGGTAACCAAGGTGTCCACACATTGGCTAATCATTGGAGGAGACTAGTATAGTAAACTTAAATTGCAGATACTTAGATGAAGAATCGAACCCGAGATCGAGTGTCTATGCACACTATTCCCAATTCGCCTTAACCATTTAGACTATCCACAGATGTGTCTTTTTTAATATTACATTGAACAAAATTTTAAATAACGAAATATTAGTATACAACTTAAAATTTTAAATTCTCATATTTTTAATCATTTTTTAGTATAAATCATATATATATATATATAATATCAAAAGTACTTCCCAATTTACTTTATATTAACATTTAAAAAATTGGCAGTAATCCAATAGGTTTCGTGATGGCTATAGTTCATTAAAATAATACAATTATAAAATTAATTGTGTAGATATTTAAAATAAAAGATAATTAAATAGAATTGGGGAGGATTTTCATAAGATAAAATATATTATAGTATTTTTCTCAAAAGAAAAAAATTTCAAATTCAAAAATATTTGTTAAACATCCAGCTTTATTTGTCACTTTCAGATTGTATTGGGTTAGATTGTACTCACTATAAACCTGATGAATTAAAATGTAATTATCCTTTACAAATTACAACTTGAGTTAGTATTGGCTAGGGATGAGCACGGCTAGGGGTAGAACTAGAATCGGCAGGTAGAACCGAAACCGGAACAAAAACCAGAAGTTAATCGGAACTGGCCTTCACAGGGTAGGTTTCGATTTCAATTTTTTGGAACTGAGGCTCGGGTATTCGGGATGGAATTGATGGGTACCTGGGGTGAAACTGACCGGTATTCGGGGTTTACTTATAATTTATTAAACTATTGGGGGTGTATTAATTTTAAGGGTATATTTGTCATTTTTATACTATTAGAGGGTATAATAATTTTACAAGGTACTCGGAACCTATACCGGAACCTACCTGTTCCAATTTCAAATCCAAGGAACCCATTGATTTCGATTCCTTGAAACTGGGTTGGGTATCCTGATCCGCTCATCCCTAGTATTGGCTGGCTACTGACTAGTGGCATAATGTAATATCATAAAGGTCGAATTATGTTTTGACCCTCAATCTATAGGAAAATACATTTTCACCCTTAATTTCAGAACGACTGATGCCCCCAAATTAATCTCCATCCACTCATTTTCTATTTGACCATTAAAATTCTAGTTTCACCCGTCTTTTCATTATTAAAAGAATCAATATTTTTAAATTTAATAATAAAAATTTTATGGAAAATAAAATTTACAAAAAAATTAATAAAATCATCAAATAAAAAAAAAACTGATCCTTAACAGTCCATCCAAAATCATTGCCAAATTAATAAAAATCCCGATCCTCAATTAATCAAAACAAATCCTAATTTAATTCCTAATCAACCAAACAAAATTTCACCGACACCTCGCCTTTTATCACCAATTTATTTAATAATAAAAAGGGGGTAACATAGGATGTTTCCGAAACCAAAGGGCGTGATTTGATTTAGTGATAGATTGGGGTTCAAATTGTTATTCGGACATATCAGAAATATAATCAATCCAAACAACTCCTTATCCTGATATCTTATAATCCTTTGTAATTCGTGACGCCCGTCAACGATTCCAACGTGGGCGGCCACGCGCACAAAATCCTCTCATTAATGTTCTCCACCTGTCATACCCAATACCGGACTCCAAACTCACATTATATTACCACACTTCATAAAAAGAAAAATAATAATTTATAAACCATTTCAATTCCGTCTCATAAAAAAAATAAAATAAAAAATAAACCCCAGCCCAAACAAACCAAACATAACATAACGCAAACCAAATACCGCACTGTTTTTGGTCCCTTTCCTTGTCGCCCCTTGTTCTCTGTTTGGCGGCTTTTAGCGTTTCGGTTTCTAACATATCCCGATTTTTCTTACACACTCTCACTCCCTGTCGGTGGGGTGAGATCTTTTTCTATTTTTGTTCAGTCTATTTTTAGATCTTTTGATTTTATTTAGTTGTTTATGTATATGTTTATGTTGGGAGCTGTAAGTTTCAGGTTTGGTAGATCGGAGAATCTGAGGTCGTTGAGTTAAATCTGAGCTAGTTGAGTTAGTTGATTGATGAATGAGGTAATTTTTTTTTGTTTAAATTTTTAGTTTTTGAAGTGGCTGTTTGGCTGCTTAGAAAATGACGGAAAAGAAAAGAAAATTGGAGTCTGTGGTTTGTTTTGTCTGTTTCTTATTTGCTTGTTTAGAGTGGATAAGCTTTACTCAGAGCCCTTTTTTTAGCGCAAAAAATTAAGAAAAAGAAAAAGCACAAATTGCGGTAAACAGCTGTATTAGGCCCACTTTATGTGTTTTTTTTTTTTTTTTAAACTTTTGTCTTTTTATAAATATTTTGTAATAAATTATTTTATTTTTTTGTGAAATTTTTGCTTACAATTTCTCTCCCAAAAAGAGAAACCTATGTGTGGTTTTATGTGGAGTTCTTCGGTTGATGTTTGGACTTAAAAGGCTGTTGTGCTTTACCTTCCTTTCATTTTTGTGTTTTCTTTGTTGTTTTGATAATGTATGAGCTCTTTCACCTGGGTCTTGTTTGGATGTTCGTTTTAATGTGATTTTTTTAGTCAAGTGAGTTGATTTTCTTAACCATGAATGCGACTTCATGAAATTTCATGTGCAATGTATCTGAGTTGGTTTGGGCTTGATTTTGACTTACCAAGCTCGAGTGTTAAAAGTATTACTAGTGAAAAATGAAGGGGGTATGAGCTGCATTACGTTTATAGAGATGTTGATATCTCAATAAAGAGAAAAAAATAAAATGTCATTGCATTGGCAATAAGATATACAAGTATGATAAATAAAGAAAGTAAATTATCGAGTGAAAGACTGAGGTAGAATTGGTCAAACTCTGGTTGAGGCCATTTCCTTTGGTAAACAAGTTGGCAAATGCCATCAAGCTGTGGACACATAAAATTTTTTCCATTGCTCCTGTTTTTTAGTCTGTATTTGCACAATTTTATCATGATTGTTTTTGTCATGATGTCTAGGATCAAGTGTGTGTATAATTTGTTCCCTTGGAGGTATTGTCTTGTAATAATCGTGAACAGTAATTTTATTAATATTCCTTTTGAACTCTATGATAGGAAACATGAACAAGTTGGTCCACTGCTGGCTTATGAGTTAGGAGCATAGCATGAAATGGACAAAGGACCACATTTGCATGAGAAGTTTGCCAACATGAAGAGTCAAAGGGTGAGAATTTCATTTTTATTGCACTGTATAACTATCATTCACTCAAATGCTTTAGATTGTATTATCATACTATGCTTTAGCCATAACTGTTCATACTACTTTCAGATGTGGAATTCAAGGATGCATTATGTTGTTTCTTTTGCTTTTTCTTCATAATATTACTATTGGAAAAAGGGGTGAACAATCATAAGTTAAATGTTTTAGCAAAGTCCTTACTGTACACTTTTATTGAATATGCCCACATCTTATGATCAGAGCAGGTGTAATTTTTTTTCTTTTTTTTTTTTAATTTGTGTTTTTCTTGTTTGGTATACAAGGCATATGCCAGCCTGGATCTCTTCTCTGTAAAATAATGTTCCCGTTGTCTCGCCTTTTCATCAACTCTTTATTATTATTCATGGAGATAAAAGCCAACCTCTTATGGACTTGTCAACCATTACTGGTCTTTGTTTTTTAAATTAAATTAGTTTTTACTTATTTAAAATTAAGATGGTGGGAGATTTTCTGCTTTTTGTCTTTAAGAGAAATGAATTCTAGCTTTCTGTTCGTTTTCTAGTGTTTGGATGAAGCTGCATGATTTGTGGTGATAACATACTGCTAATTGAATATAAAACGTGATCCATTCCTTGGGAGAAAGCTAAAAATTTCAACTCTTATTGGTTATGAAGATTGAACTCTTACTAAGCTCAATTTGTGTGATCATTGTTTTGCCTTAGGAGAGTAGTATTCTTGAATCTTTTTTGGGGTTTTTCCTTATACTTTTATTACTCATTTTCTATTAGCAGGCTTTTTAATCCATAACTTTTCCACAAAATTTCAGTTATAATTTCAATAATTCTTTATTGTGTATTAGCCTTTAAATTGTAGAATCAAGTTGTTAGTAAGAACAATATTTAGTGCCTGACCCACTGATTCTCAGGTAGTATCATTTCTTGTGGTTTTAGTTATAAGCTAGACCGATAAAGGGCCTTGCTACCCAAGTGATACAAGTGGCATAAGAGCTTTACCTCTGCAAAACAACTTGTACATACTATCTGTTTAGCTATCCATACTGTCATATTGTTTATTGACTTTCAACCCTTTTTGTCAGTCTTGCATATTGTATAATGCGACTATGGTCCTTGACTTTGTCTTCTCATATTTGTTACAATTTTTTTAATCACTAGTTACCCATCATCCCCTCTTTGCCAGCTGTTGTTTAGTTTGGAACATTTTAGTTTGTCATACTTTCCTTCTGGACTTTGAACAGGATGATTTGTTCAAGGCAACGTGTATGATATGTCTTTTCCTATTTTCATAGATTCTAGTGCCATAATGTAATTGTGTTTAATGTATGTTGATGCTAGATCCTTATGATTTTAGTAGTGCACTATAGGCATGTGCCTTGGGCCTGTTTGAAGTCTTTCGCTATGAATTCTGCTCTATCGTGAATAAATTCTGTTTGTGGGTTTCTTGGGAATTAGTTTTCTCATGACTTTTGGGTTTAAAATGTGGTTGAGTTTTCTTTAATTTTGATTGTTCTATTTAAAATCTGTCTACTTTAAACTTACCTTTTCACTTGTTAACTTTCCTTGAATACTCTTGTATTTTTTGGGATTTTTTTAATAAAAGAATTGGTGTTGTTTTTTCTTAGGTAAAGGTAGAAGAACCTTTTGCTCCCGCATTAGAAGATGAAGCAGCTGAAGTTTCCAATTTATTTGCTGAACCTAAAACTGATCACGTTTCAGTTGATGGTGTCCTATGTTTTGGTAAGGAGAACCCAGGAAAATGCTTGGACATGGAGGATTTTACCTTTGGATTTGAGTATGGCTTCAGAACAAATTATGGTAATGCTCAAATGGTTTTTGTTTGTTTCTTCAGTTGGTGCAATATAATGAGTCTGTGTTTGGACAAGAGCAGTGCCTTAGTTTAAGTTTAGACTATTAACTACTGTGTTTGTCATGTGGACGAATCTCAACATTGAAAGAATGTTGAGATGGTGTTATTGGTCTTCTTTGCATTGCCTAGACTGAGAGTGTGAGCACTCTCTTCCCACGAGGAGAAGAAAAATAACTTAATGAAAAAGGATGGAGAGATGGAGAACATGTGCATGCTCACACAACAGGTGTTTTGGAAAGGGCCAGTGGTATCCCAAACCCTGCTGCCTTGGGGCAAAAGAAGTGCTTGAAACTACTTAAACTCACATTGAGTGAGGAAGGATAAATCTTTTGTTACCCAACCATCTATGTGGTGGTATGTGGTTAGAATGAATACATTATTATTTGATCATTTGGAGTTTTGAACTAATATGTTGTTGTGCTATGGGTTTGTAATTAATATGTTAAAGTATTTGCCTTAGTAGCTATAAATAAGCAGTAGAATTTTGGAAATTTCCAAATTTTGATAGAAGTTGAGTAGATGCAGATAATGACATATCAGATTCAAGTTCTTTGTCTTGATAGACCTAAGTATGTTGGTGATGCGTACCAAGTTCAAATTGGAGGACTATTGCATTACCTATAGTTAGGAAGGATTCGAAAGGAAAGTAGATAGCCTTAAGGGGAACAAGCTAGAACAGTGAAGTCAATGGCTTGTTTGACAGAAAGCAAGGGACACCCAGGACTTCAACACATCACCAGTCATAACTCTTAACCATGCCTTTGAAAAGCTTTAAAAAGCATGGTGTCCTCATGCCTCTTCCCCCATCTCTGCCATCTGATCATCCCCATTTTATATAACATTCTACTTAGTTGGCCCCATATTTTTTGAACCTTGGACCTCATAGTCATATCATTTCTCTGCATCTTACTCACCTTAGGGTTATCAAAGTAGAGTATTCTAATATTTGCTCATATATGTAGTGGACACTTTTACATAGATGCATATGGAGTAAATGGGGTTGGTTGATGTTATGTTTAACATGAAGTGCTGCTTTGTGGTACGTCGTTTTTCCTTATTTTCTTTATCTGTTTTTCCCATCTATAATACTGGTTATTTTTTGTGATCCTTGGTTAGGTGGGCTGGATTCCTTTAATACTCCTGGAGAAGATGATTTAAAACTCGAAGTATGTATCTTCCTTTATTTAAGTTTTAAGGTCATGCATTAGTTACTATGATAAACATCCTTATCAAAATATTATCATTCTGTACCCGTTACCCTTTGCAGTCACTTTATCTTATCAGTCATTGCCGATTGGATATGATTTCCATCCTTGCCAACTACAACCATTTTTTACATCTACACTTTGCATCACACATTTGGTTTTTTGCCAGTTACATGTGCTTCTCATTTCAGGGTTGATAATTTTTTTGTTCAACATGTATATTTTTCAGTCTCTGGTTTTGATATGATCAGATAATGATCTACCAGGTTCTTGATGGATTGCTGGATGATGTTGATGAGGTGGATGATATTCATGCAGCGCATGATCTCTCTAGCGTATGTGAAGATTTTCTTTTGGGTAAATCTCATGGCTGTCTTGTGTGGTTGTCGGTTATGATACTTTAACTGAATATGATGATGATTTTTTAAATTTTTTTTTCTAAGTACAGATATTGAATTTACTGAACAAGTTACCAAATTGGATTGTGGTGCAATTAAAGGACCGCATTTAGGTAACTCAAGTTCTGAAAGCCATTCTCCAGGCCTCAGCGGTAGTAGTAATGTCGCTATTGGGATATCTGATTCGTCAACAACAACTGTTCCAGAATCTGAATGCAAGAATGATTCACTCACCAAGATGATCGCCTGTGAGCTACATAGTATCATTAAAAGTGAATGTGAGTGTGAAGTTCCAATTGAGGACAATGAGGGCCCTAGTTCTCCTGATGTGCTTAAATTTGATGAATTGGATACTGATGACAATTGTTTATTAAGTAGCATATTGTCTAAGTGTAAGAAGAGGGCAAAGAGCTCTTCTCTAGGAACCAAAGTTAAGCGATCGCGTAAACCTACTCAGAGATACATTGAAGAATTTTCAGATCAGAAGTCTAGATCTCTAATGGACGGACAAAAAGTTTTGGCTACTGCATTGAAGGATAAACGCTTGAAAGTCAAATCATGTGATGAGTCATCTAATCAGTGTAGCACTCAAGTACCATCAGCGCCACGGTTAAGAGGAGGATGTCTAAATAAACGTGCACCTGTAACGGTATGAAAAGTTCTCATCTACTTTTTTATTATTGTTTTTCGAAAAGATTCTGCCTTTCTTCCATTGAAACAGCGGGTTTTGGGAAGTACTTTAATTATTTTTTCTGCTATCTGTGTGTCCAATGATGTGTGTTCCCTTGTGCATGTTTGTATATTGCCATAGCTTATTTGGGTTTATATATGTCTTCATTTGAGATAGTGTGGCAATGATGCTTCAAAAAGGAGTGAAGAAGAATTCTGCTGTGCTACTAATGTTTAGAGCAATGCCCTTTTCACTAGGAAATGGGGTGAGAAATTCAGGCCCCCTTTGTTTTAATATTAATCTACTATTTTATTCACTATCCTATTTCAACAAATACCAATACACACTTTTCCATAAATATTACTATTCAAATTCTATCATATCAATACACATTTTTTTAAAAATATTATTTAAATACT
This sequence comes from Toxicodendron radicans, assembly GCA_009867345.2. Taxonomy (NCBI): domain Eukaryota; kingdom Viridiplantae; phylum Streptophyta; class Magnoliopsida; order Sapindales; family Anacardiaceae; genus Toxicodendron; species Toxicodendron radicans. The sequence goes on along the minus strand of WYDK02118157.1, from coordinate 2,414,673 downwards.
ATCAAAATTCAATCATATTTCAACAAATATCAATACACATTTTTCTACAAATATTATCTAAATACTATTCAAATACTATCCACCTAATATTTACTAAATACTATTGAAAATGCTATTCTAAATACTACTAAATTTTTAAACAAACTAAGCCTCAAGTATATAGCTACAGTTGCAGAAGTTATATGCTGTGCTTGTCAATAGTATATCCTGCACCCTTCTGTGACAAGTTCCTTTCTTTTCCCTGCATGTTGGTGGGTTGTTATCTCCTTTTAATTCTTGCGTATGAATGTTCTGTTCCTGGGCATCTGATCCTTCACTTTTGTTTAAGCTGTAACTTGTTTGTGAATTTATCTATTGCTTTACATGAGAAATCAGATGTCTGCATTTAGTTGTAGGAAAAAGGTGATAAAGAATTTGGATAATGAACATGTGAAATTTAGTTGACAAATCATTTTTTTTCCTGTGATACCTTCAAATATTTGAAAATTCTATTTGCTTTTGCTGTGCAGGGATTTGAATCTGATGATGATCTTGATGCGTCTGAGTCTGATGACGGTCGTGTGAGAAAGAAAAAAACTAAAGTAGATGTTGACCGGAGGAAGCATCAAAGGATGTGGACTCTTTCTGAGGTGATGAAGCTGATTGATGGTATAGCTCAATATGGAGTTGGAAGATGGACTGACATAAAAAGGCTCTTGTTTCCATCATCTGCTCACCGCACGCCTATTGATCTGAGGGTGCTTTCCCTTTGCTTTATCTAATTGAACAATTCCTCAAATTTCAAGTTGAAAAGTTTATGACTGGTTAACACTGCAGGACAAATGGCGAAATCTTCTGAGAGCTAGCTGTGCACAGAAGAAAAACAAGAAAGAGGTTAGATTTCTATTATATTTTAGTGGGCACTTTGATATTTGCTTCTTATGGATGGATTCATGGTCAACTTGTTCTACAAATTCTTTCATATAATTTTGCTCTCAGATTATTGAGAGATCGTTTCTATTTTGCAAACTTATGAAGTACATGAATTGCAATTTTGAATTTTCACTTTGCAAGAGATGTGGATTTTTGTTACAATGAAAGCATGGACATTATGTATTCATGTCACGCCTACAGGTTATGAATTTGCTACAACTTTTTTTAAAATGTACCTGATTTACCAGTTCAGCAGTGCTGATCACCGCTGATCAAATGAGTTCATGGTTCACTAAAAGTCTGAAAAACAACATTTTACAATTTGTTTCTTGAATATCACTATATGAGTATAAATGTCAAACATGATCTCCTGGGCTTGGTGATTCAACAATTCTAGTCTCATGTGGTCCTCAGCTTAAGTTGTTAAACAAGTTCGACAGTTAGATATGCGTCTGTATCTTGCATGTACTTAGATATATTGCTCTGTGAGAACATTTCTATAGGTTTGTATGGATAGAGATGTTTAAAACTTACATACTGAGATGTTATAATATCAATAGAAATTTGTTTGTTACATGTATGAACTCCTTTGAATGTCATGCACACGGCACTAGTCTGAAATCTGTATCTTTTGTATTTTGAAGTGTATCCTCATCATTAAATCATGTATGATAGCCTAGTTACTTTTGCCATAACAAGTGGCAAGGATGGTATGCAACATAATGGTCCTAGGGATAACAACTTACAACTTTAGATTGGTTGACAAAATGTCTTGTGTCGACAATGATGAACTTAAAATGGCTGAAACAGGTTGAGCAAAAGCATGTCATACGGACTTTACCAAAGCCTGTGTTATGCCGAATTCTTGAACTGGCAACTATTCATCCGTATCCAAGAGTGCGTAACTCGAAGACCTCATGTGATAACAATATTGCTTCGTCCAAACTTCCTGCCAAAACCAAAGGTGTGCAACCTAGTTCCCGTGGAAGAAATGTACACAGGAAGAGGCATACTTGAATACCATTCATTTCAGTTGCAGTAAATCAGTCACAAATTTTACAAAATTTAGTTTTAAAGAAACTGTTATGTTGCTCAGAGTCTTTTTTTAATCTTACCGTCTTTTTGTGAATTGCACATACACATGTTCTCAGATCTGAAGTTCTGAACTTCACAGATATTAGGGTACAGAATCTGGAAAATGTTGCACAAGTGGGTCTAAAATTGTTAATTGTAACTGCCAGGGATATGGCCAGCTGATGTTGAAAGAGAAGTAGAGTTTCACTGACATCACATTATTTCCTTATGCATAATGTTTTGCTGCATTAACATGTAAAGTCCATAGAATGAAGCCAGAAAAAAAGTAGATTTGGATGTTCTCATTTGTGGGATTTTTAGGGAAGGAGAATTAGAAGTTTGTTGTATTGCAAATGAGTTTAGGTAAAGAACCGATGGCTCTGGGTCAAAGAATACTTACATTCCGATTAGCTTGGAGATAAGAGGAGGTGGACGGTGCTCTGTCTTATGTTAAGAATCTATGAATTAGAGTAATGGTAAGCATGATTGAATTCATGAAATCGATCAAAAAGCGTTATACATTACCTGATCATACATATATGGTATACAAGTTTTTTTTTTTTTTAGTTCAATAATCACCGTAATATTAATAGTAAAAATGGATAAAAGAGAAAAAAATAAATAGAGATAAACTAATTCTTTGGATTATGATATGATTAATGCCATATCCTATACATATTAACCTAAAACTTAAGACTTGTACTGTTGGTGAAAATTTTTTTCAAAATATAAACAGCACGAATAACTAAGAAGTAAGTGTAAAAAAAAGAGTAATATTATGTTGATAAACGTATTTTACAAATATCTTTCACAATCTTTAACTCGTAATTGGCCAGTATGTGTGACTCATAACAATAAGGCGAGACCTATTTTGCAAGCTAATCAATTACAAGTTGTTACGTAAGGATTGTTAAAGATGTTTGTGTGAGATGTTTGTCAACCTAGTATTTAAAAAAAAAAAAAAAGTCATGTCTAATTCAAGAAAAAAAAATTATTAATTTACTGTATTTATATTAATGTATAAAAAAGTCTTCAATGTACATGTGTATATAATATGTAAACTCGTTAATTACGAGTAGATTATGTTGAATTGTATTCTAGAATCAATGCATTAAAGTGTATAATTCTATATTAGGTTAAAATCAAAACATTATGAACTGAATCTGTTAAATAGGAAAGTAAATTTTTTTTTATTTCCTACATTAGGTTTAAGGTTACTCTATAAATTAGTGTACAATTCATTGTTTATGATTAAGTAATGAAGTATCAAGGTATTTTCACAGATTACATTACACGTTTGACCTACATGTGTTAAATAATTCGACCGGTTCACAAATTCTTGTTCTTTTAAAGATTTTTCTCGATATCTTTTATATATAAATATAAAGTAAAAGACTTTTTCCCACCTAAGGTTTAGCTTAATAACACTTTCGCACCCGTCAAGTTTTTAAAATGACACTTTTCCCAACCATCAAATTTCAAAACGACACTTTCCCCACCCGTCAAGCTTTTCGCCGACTGATTTCGGTATCGTTGTAACCTCACACCACTACCATTATATTCCCCTATCATTACTCACTATCAAACTTTGCTCTTTTCGACCTCGCCAATTGTCGGCAATCAAACGATTTGTGGAATGCATAACCGCCCTTCTCAAGTTAAATTCCAACCAATTTCCACCACCAAAATCAAACCTGCCACCACCAAAAGACTCACCGGCCTCCCATTTTCAAAAGCCCCTACAGTTTAGACCAAGTTTACTCTCCGTTCGCCGTCGGATCACAAATCTTAAGGGAATTGTATTTTAGATAGTAACGGAATATAAACTTTAGGTAATAAAGGTGTATTTTGAAACTTCTTGGATGCGCAAGTGTCATTAGACCATACTTTGGGTGGAAAAAAAAGTTAACTCATAAATATATATGTATCCATTAAATTTTTTTCTGAATATTAATTTTCTACTTAGCTAATCAGATTCGCTGTTCATTGAATTTTTCCAATTTGGTATAAAGAGTTGTTCTACCTCTCTATTTTAACAATATTGTTGGATAATATATAAAAGTATAACATATTACAAAATTGTTGTTATATATATATCAACCAAAGCCTAATTACCTCATTAATTATATTTATATAGGCAAATCCAGAGTAAAAACTAAATCTGTTATACATCCATCTCCTGCAAAAGTGGAGTGGGTGAATCAGCTGCTTAAAGTAGCTAGTATTATAAACATATATATCAACTTATTATACTGCAATTAATTTATAATCATAGATTATATATATATATATATATTTACTAAATCATAGATACAAACATTTATAAACAACTCACTCATCCTTCCCACTTCTCACAACATAACAACAACAGCTAGCCTTTGATCATCACACACCAGAAAACTGCATCACAAATTTTACACATATAATCATATCATAAGATATATATTCATCAGTAATAATCCATGCATGCATGCATGTATATATTTATATAATTAATTATATATATGTAGCTGAGATCTACCCAGTTCCATCATCACTGTTATCACCACCGTTGTCTCCTGGGCTCCCGCTCTTGTCATTGTAATTTTGTCTAGGTATGCTATGGTGGTTGTCAATGGTTTTGCTTTTCCCAGCTTTCGCTTCGAAAACTTTTCCCTTCTCGGCATGGTGCCGCTGCTCTTGTCCATATATTCCGCCGAGAGCGGCTCTTCTCGGCGCCGCCAAACAGGAAGAGATCTCCATCATCGCAACCAGAAACAACAACACTAACACTGCAACCTTCATTTTTCTTTAATTTACAATATTATGTTAATTTAAACAAACATTTCGGCCTCATTATATAGAGTGAGAATTATTATTAAGAATTGAATGATGGGATCTCCACTCCACCAATATGAGACAAGATTGAGTGGGGAGTCACATAATTTCAACTTAATTTGATATTTTAACACCACTTTGATAATGGCTTAGTGAAAACGATGAATTTTAATTTGTTGGGTTGGATGCCTTGATAGGGAAGTTCCACCTTTTGAGTGGAGTTTTTGTATAATAATTATACTTATTAAAAGTCAATCAATCATAATGTGGTTTTCCTATTTGATTCATTACTTTATGATGTCAACGCTTTACCCTTCATTTATAATATTTAAGCTCCATTTTCCTGTTTAAAACTTCTAATAACCAAATGCTACTTGACTGTCTTCTCCTTCCATTCATTTTTTCTATACAAAAACAAAAACAAAAGAAACCAAAAGTTAATAGTATTGAATTAACACTATTCTTTTTGAGAAAAAAGACTGTATGCTTCTATCTATCGATCAACAATCGTTTCAACACTTGCTTCAATATTCGCTCATTTTAATGTTTGTCTGAAAATTTTTATTACTTTATCCTCAACTGGTTGCACTAGCATTGAAAATTGTTTTAATGAAGCATTATGGTTGATGTTTCAGTGACAATACTACACTAGGCCATTCAATAGGGTTTTGGAGGCCTGGCCAAAACAAGTGTCACTTTCCACTAACAACACTCAATTTCAAGGGCCAACTACCCTCGTATAAAAATCCTCAACAGTTGAAACCTAACTTTAGTTGTGAGAGCAATTGGGTGCAGACAAACAAAACACTGTTAATTAAGCTGGAAAAAAAGTCTATCCTATTACTATATATCTACTTCAAATAGGTGCATGAAAACCATTGTTTTAAAAGCCAAGCCAAGCCGGACCGGACCGGACCGAAACCCGTTAAAGTCACCGGGTCACTGATCCGACCGGTTGGCCCGGACGGTTGGATCGGTGACGTCAGCATGCTGACATCATACAAAAAATCACACTTAAAATTTGATTTAAAATTTACTAAGTTACAATAAATCTAAACCACTTAACCTTGTCAACAGAAAGAAAGTTATTAAATAATTTTAAGAGTAAAGTCATCAAAACTATTTGTAAAGTCATTAAACATCATATATGTTGGAGTTGTTGACCACTTCAACAATAAGGGGTTACAACTATGCAATTGGGGGTCCCCCTGATCCGTAGGCGGTTTGGGTCTTTTCTATATGTAATCGTTGTTGGATTTCTTTAATATGATTAATTTCTAGCTTGACGAGTTTGATCTCTAAAGTCTTTAAAGATTACAGTTTAAACCCATCAAATTAAAGAAAATAAATATTAAAATAAGTAAATAATCAAAGAAACTGACATTGACAAATTCGATTTCTTCTTAGTTCCTACCAAAGAAACATTAAAACAACTAACAATATGTATTAGATCGACAACATTTAGTCATTTAGATTTAATTTTAAATTTTAAATTTTTTTCCGAACCGGTCCAGGTTAATGACCGGTCGGACCGCCAGTTCAACACTATTCAACATGTCCGATAACGGGTCAAAGCGGGTCAATGACCAGTCCCGGGTTTAGGGTTGAATCGGACCAGAGTCATGGTAGGGCGACGATCCAATCGGTTGGACCGGCCGGTCTGGTCCGGGTTTTAAAACACAGATGAAAACATGATAGATTTAAGACAAATTATAAATTTATAATATCTTACATGCAACTTCAACTAACAAGTGATTCCACGATTTTCTTTCTTTCTTTTTAAATAATGGAAAGGTTTCCTTGATCTTGTAGAAATGTTAAAAGATTTTTCGTTAATAGAAAATAAATATAAAACTGTAAAGGCAATCATAAAACAAACTATTTGTTGACGGGTAATTTTGCACCACCAACTAATTGATGAACAGGCCAGTCGCAAATGAATTGGCTAGTCGAATTTTACTGGTGTGAACATGTATATGATCTGTTGATTTTTCAGGTTGTGGATATAAGCTAGGTCGTTTGCATACTGAAATTGAACATAACAACCAGATGTTTTTAAGTGGTTCAGAGGCTTGGAAGCAACTCCTACGTCCACTGATATTATTGCTGATTGAGCGATATGTAACTCTATTCGCTAACGATCTAAGTTGATATCACAATATATACCAACCAATCTAATACATATGTTTGTATTACAAGTGATACTTTTTCTAGAGAGAGAAAGTATTTTCAGATTGTCGACCCCCTTCACAGGGTTAGTGCACTCGTATTTATAGGAGTTTGAGGGGCGGTTACTATAGATCTCGCTTGATGTGCAAGTTGATTCTGCTTACTGTAAAGTTGGTTCCACTTGCTGTAAAAATCTTATCAACTCACCAGGTGT
>WYDK02118157.1:2365356-2378749 GCA_009867345.2 Toxicodendron radicans | reverse complement strand
TCCGCGAAAATTGCTGACAAAATTTCGGATAACACACAAAGGACATTAGCCTCAAAAAGAACCATAGAGGCCAATCCAGAACCAACAGCAGTACCATTCACGAGAGCAAGGCCTTCCTTTGGCTGCAACTCAAAGAACTCAAAACCGGCGAGTTTAGAGGCTTCTTGAGCACCAATGATTTCTCCGTTAGGTCCAGTGGCCTTGGAATTGGGGCGACCGGTAAGTAATCCGGCAATGTAAGACAGAGGAACAAGATCACCGGAGGCAGTGATTGTCCCTCGAAGTGGGAGGCATGGAGTAACGTTGTTATTGAGAAGACTGGTAATTGCTTCCAAGATTTCAAATCTGATTCCAGAGTAGCCCTGGAGAAGAGTGTTGATCCTCACAAGCATTGCAGCTCTTGTTGCTGAGTGAGGCAGTGTGTGGCACGACTCTGTTCCATTACCGAAGATTCCAGCATTCAGGAATCTGTAAGAAATATTTTTAGCGTTAATTAGTTTCATAAATTATATTGAATGAATTCTGCAAATATCGTTTTATAAAAGAGAAAATAAATTGTTTGGTCTAGAAATCTTTCCTCCTAGATGTGTTGAATTCTGTAATACATATTTAACCTCAAAACTCAGATATAACTCGTGAGACTCAGTTGAGTCAACACGGCCGAGTCCAACAGTACTGATGATGGTTGATTAACTACTTAAACTAACGTGAAATAATTGAAGAAGAAACTATTTTTTTTAGCTCACATATCCTAACACTGAGTCAACTCGTCTTTGGTAAATAAATATAAACATGGAAACGTAGAAAGTTGTTCATAAAGCTTACCTAATGAGCTCCTTCTGAAGAGCGCCACCATTCTTAGTTCTTCTATGGGAAGTTGCACCAAAACCAGTTGTGACACCATAACTATCAGTCCCTTTATTCATGCTCTCCATAACCCAATCACTGCTAGCTTTAACTCCATCTCTGGCTGAATCTGAAAGCTCAACTTTGACCCCAGACTCATCGGTTGCAATGGCAGCCACCTGAGCTATCGTCAAAGTCTCCCCACCGAGCTTCACCACCGGCTTCCTGTACTCTGCCACCATACGCTTCACTTCATCCAAATGACTCCCTTTAAGACCCTCAGCCATCAATCCCCAGTTCAAGGGATCATTAGAACTCGTGCACAAACTCCCGTTTTCCATTGTTTTACCGTACGTGTATAATAAAACAGACAAATACTAACAAGAAAGGGAAGAGAAAGACTTAGAAAAAGAGATGGGAAGCTTTTGTGGATACTGGAAATGTATGTAAATAAATTTAAATGGAATTCCTGAGGAAATGACAGAGGGAGTGAAAGGGGTATATATAGAGAAAGAGAGAGACGTAGTTGTGTTGTAGTAAGAACGAGGCGTTGGTAGGTAAGCTTAAGGGTGGCAGAAGGAATGCGGGGTTGGTTGGAAAGAGATCTGAGCCGTTGAAGAAGTGAAGATCCAATGGTTTAGATAGTGGTGGCGTGGCGAGAGCACAGTAAGAGAGAAGAAAGAGTAACATTGACTGGTGAGATGATAGTGGAGGGGATTGGTGAGAATGCGGTTGGTGAAGAATGGGCAGAGGAAATACGAACTTTCACTAGGTCAGTCCTGCACGTCAGCATAATTCAAAAATTAATTAATAAATATTTATTAGTATAATACTAAGTTGTGTGTGGACTGGAGCGTATGTTAGCCGACCTCAGGGAGACAATGATTCTCTTCTAATTTTAAATATTTATATCCTTCAAATTAAATGGTTTAAATTTACTGTCAATGATGAAAGCGTAGTTGATATGGTCAATTAGAAATTTTTAATTAATTTTCTTTGTATTATTTATTTTGATGATAAAATGTGACAAAAAATATTACAAATACTATGTGACCAAAATTCCATTGATTTAGTCAAGTTCTCCATTTCTTCTTGTTCTTGCCTCCCTCTCTTTATGTAAAAATCAAGATTTTGTCTAGTATGAATTTATATATATATATATATATATATATAAAGTTGACTAGAAATAGGATATTGTCTTTGGAATTATGTTTAATACCAAATAAAAAAAAAAAAAGACAATGAGAGAAGATGAAAGACAAGAAAAAGGAAAAGAAGAGAAAAGGGTGAGAACTTATCATAACAGAGTTTTGACCAATCATTGAGTGAAATGCAAGAATTAATGAATGGCTGGGGCTCATTCTCCCATTCAAACTTTGTTTATTTTATACTATTTTCTTCATAAATTTTTAAAAAATTTATCCACATTTGACCAAGTTTTATTTAAAGATAAATGATTTTTATTTAGTAAATTATGTCATATATACAATGTATGTTTGAAATATATGAAAAAGGAAAGGATATGATTGATTTATAGTGTGAATATTGAATATAACATTTTGCTTTGGGAAATAACATTGTGTATGAAATGCTTAAGGAACTATATGTTTCATGGATTTTTTTTTTTTTTTGGTATAATTAATCTCAAAATTTAATCTATAATTTAAAATATAATAAATAATCCCTTTCATATATTTTTAATTTTTGAAAAAAATAGGTTTAAAAAATCTAAATTACGTATTAATTATGGAAGATTGTTTTCAAATTGGTAAGCAATTAACACCCCTAATTAAAGGGGTAGACTTTTCCGACTCATTAAATATTAATGTTAATTCTAATTTATATTCAATAAATATAGTTTATATGAGAAAATAACTTATTCCCACCCAAACTATAGCAATATTCCAAGTTCTCAACCCTATTATCATTTATTTCAAATTATCACCCTTAAATTAACATTATTAGCTACTATTCAGTTCTGACATGTGTAAAGGGTGATATTACTAAATTGTCCCTGAACCTTTGACTTTTGATTATTTGACACAATAAACTATGCTTCAATCACTTTTTGAATTAGTCAATGTTATTCTGTGTATATTTAATAACTGTGGGGGCATTTTCGGGTTTTTATATGATCATCCAATTTTTCTATTATCAAAAAATCAAAAGTCTAATAACCCAAAAAAAAAAATCAAAAATCAAAGATTTAAGGGTGAAAATTTTGAATTAATGATAATAGGGGTGAGAATTTGGAATATTATTATAGTTTAGGTGAGAATAAATTATTTTCTCTATAGTTTATTGATAAGATAATTTAAATGAATGTCACCGATCATTTATGGACATTCACCAAAAATGATTTTGTCTTTATGTAGAAGGGAGAAATCAGAAATTATGTTAGCTCTTGCCTTGGATCTGCCATGTTCATATTTCTTAATAAACTCAACTATATTTTATTATAATCTATGCATACAGTATTTTCTTATTTATATAGTTGGTTAATTTAAATATCTCATAAAATATAGTCAATACATGTAGAGACTTTGATAATTGATGAGTTATAATTAATCAGTACAATTTTTTTGACTTTAATTAAAATATAATAAGTTATAACAAATTAACTCATTAAATAAATATGGGAAATTGGAAACCTTACTTTGAAGTTTCTTCCCCATCTTTGAATTAAAATACAAGTAGAGATCTTAAATGAAATCTGAAAAATTCGTTTAAAATTTTTCATAAATTTTAATTTTATAATATAATCAAAGGAAGTTATTAAAATAAAGATGAGACATTAATCCTCATTTTATTAATTATTTAGTGGGATAAATTAAGTGTTAAAGAATAAATAATTGAAGATTAAAAGAGTAAAAGAAAGGTTACTTATAGTAGTTGAACCACAAGGGAACGAAGTCTTCCAACAACCTCCCATTCATGAATTTTCCCTCTTGGTAGGTGAAAGAAAGGGCTTAATTAGGTATAAAAGATGAAATATAATCGCATAATTTATATATATATATTGTTAAAATGTTGGTCAACAATGATAACTAGAATTAATTTATAATTGTTTTTAATTTATTAACTTTAAGAATATAACTTTAAACAACGTTTTTATCATTCACTTTATATAGTTGGATAATGACATGACCCTTAATTTAGATTTTAATTATGACTTCTCCATAATTAACAAATAACCTTATGAAAATAATTGACTTATAAAATATAAATGTTTTTTTTTTTTTTTTGTGTGTGTAAGAAATGGTCTTTGTCAAACGTAGCTAACCATTCAAAATACCAAAAAAAAACAAAAAAAATCTAATTCAACATTTTTTCCCTGTTATAATAAGTCTATCATTATTTAACATTTATGTATATTAGTTATCGAAGTTACATATGTTTGAATATTAGACCGAATCTCTAAACTATAATGGATAATTTTTTAATAATTCCTAAAGTTTTCTATTTTATGATAAAAAAAATCACGTACGGGATCTGGGTTTTAATTGAAACCCATATATTTTGGTATATGTATCTTCATTTTTGAGCAAGATCCAGTACATGGGGATCTACAAGCACGAGCAATAATCAATTATCATGAACCCTAAAAGAGGAAACCAAAAGGCCTACCACTCCACCTCATGCCTACTCTCAAGAAAGCTTTTAACACGGCTGCCCCTGATTTATTCCACCAAATCTTGAAAAAACTTAATCTCGATTTGGTTATTTAGGATTTTCTCCAGCCATGGGCGTCTGCCATGGCTTTGTCACTTAATATTCCTCTCATTCATTTTCTTGTCACTTCTGTCGTGATGATTGCGTTTTTAGATCACGCTAGTAAAAATCTAAGTGTTGAATTTTTTTTAATCAGAGATTTTTATTCATGATTATATGTGTTTATGCCTGAAATTTCACCAACAAACAAGTTACGGTCAGGTCGTTGCGATCCTAAACGCGTTTAGATTTACTGGTGAGAACAATCTGATTCCTTTAATTCGTTAATTAATACTTGAAAAGTAAATGAGACAAGAAGTTTTATAGTGGTTCAGAGGCTGATTAGCGAACTCCTACATCTACTGTGTTTTTACTATTAACTATAAGGTTACAAGTAAGATCGTTGCGATCTGCATACACGAATACATTAATTATAGAGAGAGATAGCTATTCGGAACTCTTTGTCAATTTTCTAGTGCATGAGAGAATCGATTTCAGAGCTTCTGGGATCCCCAACACGTTGAAAAGGGTCTTTTATTTATATGGAGTGAGTGCAGGTCCCATCAGACAAGTGTAAGCCTTTAGGGAGCTTGGAGCAAGTGGGAGACAGCTGGTTGGTTGGTTATTATGAGATTGGGTGACATCGCTTACGGACACGTGGCGCGACCTCACAAGTTGTCTGACTTCATCGTTGGGTACAACGAATTTTACCCCATAACAAATACCCCCAAGTTTTTGGATTGCGAGATTGTTGATCGTGATCAGGGTTTGAAAACTTCATTCACAGAGATAGTTGTCCTAGCGAATTGTCGCCACCTTCTTGGTTGAGTTTGATGAACCCATGTTGTCTTAAGCGATTTGGATATGTGTGATCTTAACTTTTACGAACTTTTTGTGTACGGGCTAGTGGTCGCTGGAGCAATAAGAGAATGAACTAGTAATTCGACATCTTAAAGGGGAGCGATCTCCATCACTTGAGTCTTTTCGATTTCCCGAGTTAATCGTCATTTATGGGAAATCTCATAATACATTAAATGTGCATGAAGGGCATGGCATTTAATGCAATCAATAATAAAAAAACATTCTTTGAGACACCATTAATGCACTTGTCAACTTGATGATGCGCGTTTGAAACACGCGCTCACCAACTCACCGAGCACTTCTTGTCTGATCGTGACACGTGGTCCTGATCGAACGGCTAGAATTTGCCTTCTCCTTTATGGATTGGAGAAAGCAACTAACACCTTGGATGATTGCCACGTGGAGGTTGTGGACGGTTAGGATTTATTCTCTCTTTAATGGATTGGAGAAAATAACAGACGCCTCTGATAATCGCCACGTGGAGGTCGTGAACGGTCAGGATCATTCCATACTTGAATATAAGTTTGAAGAGGGAAATTCAAGAGTCACTTTATGTTTATGTACTAGAACCCTTGTCATTTTTCCTCTCGAACTTCCAAGCTTTCTCTTTGATTTCTCGTTATTTTCCATCATTTTCTCGGCTTCTAAACACTATCTTTCGCCTTCTGGAACGCTACTGCTCATCCGTTGAAGCTTGTATCACGATCAGGTAACTTCTTCGTTCATTGTTTCATTGTTTTCGCTATTGTCCCTTTATCTATGGTTTGTTATAAAAATGGGGTTTTGGGTAGTTTTTTCGTCTGATGGTGTGTTTGTGGTGATGGGTTTTGGAAGATGAAGTGGTTTCTTGTGTAGGATTTATGTGTTTTTGTGTTTGGATCGAGTGTGTAAGCATTTCTGTTCGAATTCTTTTTTTTCTCTTCGAAACGAACAAACTCATTTAGGGTTTTAGTCTTTCTGTTGTTTCAGCCATATCGGCACAAGAATGAATTCGAACTTGGAGTTCATTGACCTTAGTAGTTTCTCTTCGAGTTCGTCTTCGGTTAATTTTGAGCCTAAGTTTATAGACTTGTGAACTCCTTCACATATAGATGTTTTGCCATTGCAGACAATCTATCCACCGGAGCACCCTCTTTCTCGCGAACAACAATTAGCAATTGCGATGGCTGACGATCAGACGAGGGACGTTGACATCAAAGTTGAGGTCGTCGGGATGATGGATGTTAGAGTCATGAAAATGACTCAATTAAAATGATTAAATTACCCATTTTGTGCTTAATTGGAATATCTATTAGGACAATTGAAGAATTTAAGAATTAATTCATGAAAAATCACATGTTAATTTTTTCTCACAATTTATGCATGTGTGGAATGATTTATGAGATGTTGTGAGCTAATATTAGGTTGTGATTCATTGTCCAGGGCTAAATTTGTCTTAATCTTGTTGAACAAGGGGTTTATTGTCATGTTTTCAAGGGGTTGATGTTGTCATTTTTCATTCATGCAGGGACCAAATGGATATTTGTCATTATTATTATAAAAGAAAAAGTTTCAGATGAATGCAAGAGCCTCCATCAACCCTTCACATCCCAAACCCTATATCACCCTTTCATCTTCTCTGATCAGGCTCCGACGAAGCTCCTCCGGCAACCCCTCACCTTCCACCATCATCATACACCATCATCACCACCATCACCATCACCATCACATCTCCATCACCATTAAGCCACATCCACCGTAACTCTTCATTTTTTGGTGAGAGTTTTGCGTTTTCCGACGTGATTCTCGCTATCACGACCAATGCGTCTTCATGGGGATGATGGAGACGAACTGCGTCTTGTTCAGTAAAACTGATCTCGTCGCACCTCCTTGGAAATTTGGCAGACATCTTTCTGTCCTGAAAACAGTGGGCGGAGCTTGCCTGGCTTCCCAAGCACAGTGATCATGGAATCGCCTAAATTTTTCGATGATATGCAATCCCCCAAAGATCACAAAAAACTCACTTCTACCCTGACTATGGGCAGGTCATGGAGGATTGTCTTTCCAGTCTTCATTTTTCTGATCACGACCACAGTTGTCAATAAAGTTCTTCAAATGCCCCCTTTGGATAAGGTTTTTTATGGTGCAGGGAGTGACATTCATCGGTGTAATGCCCCACGTCCCTATGATAACGACAATACATCTTGCCGTCTTTGTTCGCTTTGGAAACCCTAAAGGGTTGAGGTGGTGGTAAGAGTTCGTTATCCACTTTTAGTACTTCGCTGATCATTGTGTTCAATAGAGTGAAGGTGCGTTGCAGTAGTGCTTTGTTTTTCGTGGGCTCAAACCGAGGTTTTCCTCTTCTGTCATTATTCTTCTGCTGGTCATTTCGCAGATTGTCTCAAGGATCGAAATGAATCGGTACTTTTTCTCAGAACTCTCTGCGCAGGGGCCCATGGCGGAAACCCCTTGGTCGCCGTGAGGCAACGCAACGACCGAATTCTCGACTCTAAGGAATTTCTCTACGAGTTGGTAAAATCTTGGGAGAGACATGGTCTTCCTTCTGAAGCTTGTTCCAAAGTTCTATTTGAGGTCGCACACCTGCCATTATCAGGGAGAGAACAGCTTCTTCTGAGGCGTTAGCCACTTTGCGGAGCTCAGTATGGAATCGCTCCAAATAAGATTTTAGCGATTGGCTCTTTTCCTGTCGGATGTTGCTCAGGTAGCTTAAGGGCATGGAGAACTGTCTGTTCGCCTGGAATTGGCGATGGAACAACAAACTCAGGTGATTCCAGGAATCGACCGTGCCTACGGGCAGTGACCTGCACCATTTTTTTGCCGACGTAGCTAAGGTGATTGCTAGACACCATCACTTAGCTAAATTTGAGACCCTGTGGAGTTCCATAAGGTCGTGGAAGATGAACAGGTGATCTTGCGGATCGTTGTTACCATGGAA
The DNA here is from genome assembly GCA_009867345.2 of Toxicodendron radicans. Taxonomy (NCBI): domain Eukaryota; kingdom Viridiplantae; phylum Streptophyta; class Magnoliopsida; order Sapindales; family Anacardiaceae; genus Toxicodendron; species Toxicodendron radicans. The sequence goes on along the minus strand of WYDK02118157.1, from coordinate 2,370,396 downwards.
CGTTTTCATGTCGAACATCCAAAAACTGGCTGGCAACAAAGCCTCCAAGATTTCTGTGGAGAAATGAGAGGCCTCCGAACTGTCAACCTAATCATTGCGATGAGCCCGGAGATCGTCCAGGGCCCTTTGTAGCTGCTAGATCTGAGGAATGTCATTGATCAGCTGAGACCGTGATTGAGGGTTTACACTTTCGGCCATTTCAGATTGATGTCGCTTCATTCTCCGTTCTCCGATCTAAAAGGTATTGTCCGAGATCGCGAGTTGGAATGTTCGTTGCCACATAGGCTCATCAACGCGTGGCTCCGCATGGGAGTGATGCACCAGTGAATTCACATCCTCTTGAAGAATGACACGGGTAGTCTAACGATATTCAGACCGAGGTCGTCGGATGTCGCCTCGATCTCTTCCTGTTTGCCGCGGGGTGCTGCCCCTAAGCCGATTGGAATGGTCGTTTCTTGGTCTGATCCTTAGATTGATCTCCGACCCCCAAGAGATGACTGATTTTGCATAGCTTGGCCACCAGACCGTGTCTACGTTTGAATGTTTCCCGTATGGGGCCTCTTGGAGACTGTGCCCTACACTACACCCATCTGATCGAGGATTAGTAAGTCCGATCGTTGATCGATCATGACCAAACGTTGAGTGATCATTTGGAGAGTGTTGTCTAGTCTGTCCATTTATCGCAACAGCGCTGGGTCCAAGTTCGGAACAGTTGAGATGGATACTTCGAAGATCGGCTCAACTAGGTCGTGGCCCTCGTTTATTTCGTTACCTTCTGCAGCACTCGTCGTTGGGACGACAGCATTCTTATTTTATGCTTCCCTCGTTGATCTTGGTGTCATTTGAGCTTATTGAATGGACTAAGGTTATGAACTGGCGATGTGATGGTCATAATTGAAATGGATTCACGCCCTCATTCTAGCACCAAACTGTTGATGTCTAAAATTGCACCAACGAACAAGTTATGGTCAAGTCGTTGCGATCCTGAAAGCGTTTAGATTTACTAGTGAAAGCGATCTGATTCCTTTAGTTCATTAATTAATACTTGAAAAGTAAATGAGACAAGAAGTTTTATAGTGGTTCGGAGGCTGATTAGCGAACTCCTACATCCACTATGTTTTTACTATTGACTATAACGTTACAAGTAAGATCATTACGATATGCATACACGAATACATTAATTCTAGAGAAAGATAGCTATTCGAAACTCTTCGTCAATTTTCTCGTGAGAGAGCCGATTTCAGAGCTTTTGGGATCCCCAAAATGTTGAGGAGGGTCTTTTATTCATAGGGAGTGAATGCAGGTCCCATCGGACAGGTGTAAGCCTTTGAGGCGCTTGGAGCAAGTGGGGGACAGTTGGTTTGGCTGGTTACTATGAGATTGGGTGACATCGCTTGCGGACACGTGACGCAACCTCACAAGTCTCCTGACATCATCGATGGGCACACCGGATTTTACCCCATAACAATATGAAACTAAAATTATCAACTTGCTTGAATTGATTTTAAATGGAGTGAAAGTTCAAGAAGGTCGAAGAATGCTTTGAATTTGGTCAGGTGCGATTCAGCCAAAATCGCACTCGGCCTGGAGCGATTCGACTGGAATCGCATCCAGCCAAATTCAAACCTGGATCTAGTGTGAGAAAGTAAGAAGATTGTGGTGGTTGGGTCCAATTTCGGCCAATTGGTGTAAGGTAAGAAGATTCCGGCCAATTTTTTTTTCAGTTTTTTTTTTTTTTTTTTATGTGGATGATGTTGTTTTGTGTTTATTGGATATATATAAGGGTTGTGTGTTAATTTGGATAAGGGTGGAGATTTGTGTGTGGATTTGTGTGAGAAGATTGTGGTGAGAAGAGAGTTGCGATCAGCTGAAATCACGGCCGAAAGTAGAGGTGGAGAAAGAAGAAAGAGAAAGAATAAGAGAGAAGGTTATTTTTGTCTTGACAACAGATTTTCCTAACAAAACATAACAGTGGGTGGGAAATTGTCATTTTGAAACTTAACGGGTGGGAAAAGTGTCGTTTTGAAATTGGATGGGTGGGAAAGTATCGTTTCACCAAACCTTGGGTGGGAAAATGTCATTCTCCCTTTCGAAAACAACAAAGGCTCTCAATCGTGTTAAATCATTCAACAAGATTGCTACAGCACAGCCATGTCCATGTGGTTCCAGAGACACCATACTTTCCATTGCAGGCCGTGGCCATACAATTCACCTACCAACAACATTAAAGCGTGGACCATATCAACCAGTCCCCACTTAGCACAGAGAACTCCGATCTATATTATTGATGGCCTGATAAAATTGAATAATTGAAATCAACAGCTAAAACTAATTACCAAGGTCAATTCATCAATGATCTATCATGGACTTTAATATTATGGAGTCAGTATATATATATATATATATATATAGTAGCGATTGATCTGAATCACTGTGTTGAATGTGAACTTTGGGAGTAGAACAAATTGCGTTTTCATGCATGGATTATTTTTCCAAGTCAATTAGTTCCAACTTTAGAATTTGGCAGCAACTAGCCCTAATAGGAAAGAAGAATTCATATATTTTAACTGTGCATGAAGTTTTGTGAAAAAGAAGTAAGTTAGAGATGAAATAATGGTGGGTAATTACCTAAATTTGCTTGGCCAAGTTCATGTTGTAATGGAAATGGAAGATTCTGATTCGAATAAAACTACAAGTATTCTGATAGTAACTAAATTATCATAAACTAGTTAGGTTTAATTTCCCAGAGTTGCTATATGACAAAAACTAATGAAGAATACTGAAAGCTATATTATAATTAGATATGAATTCTGTTTGGTGCTAAGAAGGTATCAAATAATTTCTGTGTGTGGATGCTAATTCAGAGGTAGCCCATAATGCATTTTCACCATCATCTTTCTTTTCTAGTGGTGAATGAAAGCTGTCTCTCACCAATCACTGGTGAATGATTTGCTCTTTTCTGTTTGTTGACATTAATTTATAAATCTAACTATTATATGCTCTCTTGGAGAGTATATACTATATACTATAATACAATATGAACACATAAACACTTTCAACTACCGTTTAAGAAAATGTTTTAGTTAGTTTCTGACAGCTTTAAAAATGTTGAATATGCTGCACAAAGGAGTGGCGGGGTTCACAAGTGAGTCATGAGACTTGATGAGGCAACACACCACCTACCACTCGTTACCCCAAACTTTTTTAATTTATGTAAATAAGTTCATGAGCAATCAAAGCTGTATATATTTACAAATGCACAATAATTACTTAATAATAATTAAAGACCAGTTGTAGGAATTATATATATGTAGATCAAGTTCTTGATTGACATGACTCTAGCCTACTTGCTTTACTGTAGTAGGCTAGTAGCTTTAAGAAGATACCAGCCAATGACTTGCACGTAAAATAATGTGATCCACACACATCACTGTGAAGAAGAAGAACAAAAGAAATCCATGACTAAGTTGTTGATTAAGAGGAGGAGCTATATAACTCTGCATAACTCTTGCAGTTTATAGTACGGGGATATGCCCCACTGATTGTAACAGAGATTCAGGAGAAATAAACCCTCTAAAGGCAGAATCTGAAACTTTAAAAGCTGGACAATATCAAAATGAAGATTCTTCTGGTTTTTAAAGAGGAAAATCCTTCTAAGTTACTGATTATATGAATGTTTGGTAAACTCGAGAGGGTAAAGTTGATCTTAACCTCAAGGTGGATAATAAGTCTTTCCCTCGTAAGAAGAGAAAGACAAAAGGACAAGAATATTAAAGTTTTTTGCAAATAATTTTTAAGCTGCGGGATTTAATTTTTTGTGGCTAGTAAGCTACCACAATACCACCATCCAGGTGCATGAATAGTTAATAACCATTAATGTTAGGTGCAAAGTCTTTGTTAATAGTCAATAATCACGAGCCATGTATTACTGTTAGGTGCAAGTCTTTGTTAATGGAACTTATTTCTGTTATTGGTTTAATATAGAATCTAAATGTTATTCTGTATTCAGATCTCATTAGATTCTATTACCTTTTATTTTCAGTGAAGGGTCAACATCTATTTACAGATTAATCTAAACCATCGTGAAAGCTAGCACATGTTTCTCTGGTTTCTAAACAATGAGCTGTTATCTTAAAATTCTACAAATCCAAAAACGAAACTCCATCCTTGACAACTCTATGACAGTAACATCATGAACAAAATAATTTTGCTTTTGCCTCTTTTTCATTTGATTGTTTGAGTCAAACTTTCAGCTCTCCAAATTGTGCTTCTCATTTACAGGAAAAGTTATTCATAAATTTTAATGCCCTAAGAAGAGAACTTTGAAAATATACTTATGATCATGTTATCAGAGCTTATAAAACATAGTTTTTCCTCTGATGTGAACTCTCTTAAGAAAATCCAACCTTGAGTTAGGTGATGTAATGTCTAATGCCAAGTTCCATTATTAAAATGGTTTGTCTATAATTATGAGGATAAACAAATATCTCAAACGTTGACGTGTGGAAGATGCAGCCTCGAAATCTCTGTACACTTGCAAAAGATGCTACCAAACTAAGGGATGAATTTTCTTTATAGGCAGGAAGTTTAAAAGTTTTGAAGAAATCAATTATCAACTTTGGAAGTACAATTTATTTTTGACTACGCCCTACTTGTTGGCTTTCAATAATGGCAGCCTCTAAGTTCAACCCTCTGGATGCTCCTGCCTTTCAAGAATGGCAGCCTAGTAGAAAACACACCCCTTAAAGATATGACTATAAGGGGACGTTTGGTTCAGATAATAAAAGATTAACAGGAATAAAAGATTAAAGGAATGTTGGATTCCCTGGGTAATGAGAATATTATATTATTAAAAAATGTTTGATTGGAAGGAATAAATTAGAGGGTATGTTATATTGATGTGTTTGGTTGAGAGGAATAAATGGGTGGGTATGTTGTTTAGATTACTTAATTGCCCTTTTGTTTTTTTTAATTATTTTTTATTTGTTATTATTATTTATATTGTTTTAACCCTCCACATTTAGAAATTTAGCTAAAACA
>WYDK02118157.1:2344293-2358144 GCA_009867345.2 Toxicodendron radicans | reverse complement strand
TATGGAATAAATTCTTCCCAATGGCAAATTCTTAGTTACTGTCTACAAATTATAATTTATAAAGCACTTCCAGGATAACAAAAGCTGCAAAACGTGGGATTCTTCCTGGCCTCAAGTTCACACAAGCATCAAGTTATGGGCTGAATGTCAGACATTAATGAATACCTGAATTATTAATAATTCATCACCCTTTTACCAAATCATTTCCATTTGAAGTTCAATTCATAGATGTTAACAATCACTTCTCCAGTACCTTCTTCCTTGAACCTTGAATTCCTAGAATATCAAACTAATTTTACTAAAAAGAATTTTATTTTTCCACAAATTCGATTAAAAAATAAAAAAAAGCTGCAGACCTTTCCCTCTTTACTTAAAATTAACCGGGTTGCTAGTTAAAATTAATCCTAGAACTATAAAATAATTAAAAACAGTAACTGCGTACCTTTGAATGATTGAAATTCAGCAATTGCTGGTCTAGAAAAGAGATGATAATTGTGAATAGAAACGGAAAATGGTTTTATGCGGTGCGTTTTTGTTAGAAGATCAAGAATGCTCCACGTGTCTCTATCTTTCACATGACATGTACCAACCACAGCAATACATCACCTGATTCCACGTGTCTAGTCATCAACCCTACCCATTATTTAATATTTATATTTGTATTTAATGATTAGATTTGCATAGTATTTAAATAATATTTATAAAAAAATGTGTATTGATATTAATAGAATTTAAATAATAATATTTGTGAAAAAAATGTGTATTAATATTTATTAAAATATGATAGTGAATAGAGTGGTGATATTTGTTTAAAACAAACCCAATCATAATAGTATTTGGATATTTATATATATAATATAATATAATCAATAACCACTTGCTATTTGATTGTCATGTAAGATTTTAGAAACTTTATAATTATTACAAATCTCTGTATGTTATTAGTAAATTATTTTGTATTATTAATAATATATATTTATATAACTATATATATTCAATGTTTTGTGGATGGTCGGAAGATGAAAGATAAAAGGTTGAGAGATTAAAAATGATGGGAATTAAGTCATTGAATTTGAGGTAATTATAGTGATTTCAATTGGATTAAAGAATGAGTTATGAATATGAAAAGGTAAAGTAGTGTATATAAATATCTTTTATATTCATTCGTCACACATTTTTAAATCTTCATTCATTCTATTGAGAGAAAATACTAGTTAAAGAAATATATTATTTTTGGAAGAGTTTGGGTTAAACACATTACTAGTATGTTATGTGTTTTATCTTAAGGGAGAGCGGTAGTGTTTTTTGTAATTGTTTGATTTCGGTTTTGTCACTGTATTATTAATTTTTTTTTATCTCAATTGATGCAGGTATACAATTTTAAATTGAACCATATTTACGTAGTACTAAAGGTAATTAATTCACTTCACAACGTCTCTATAATTGTGCTTCATTTTAACTATAGTTTGTTGGTAAGAAATGTAAAATTTATATTCATAGTTACAATATATTAACTATTCTAATGTTACATTTATTTTTAACCGTTTATTATGCTTGCAACATAGTATCTATTAGAAGGTTATGTAAGCAAGTTTATTGTTTTTTTAAATATTTGACGTCTATTTGAAATATAATATGTTTCTTCCTTAGTTCTTCAATTATTAAATATATTGGGACTCTTACGAGGACTCAGATTCTCCACCTTCACCTCCCAAATCTCCTGCCTAATCCTCGTATTTCAAACAATTTTTGTCTTGTTATAAACAGACCCTTAAATAGATCGTAAAAGAAAATCAAAAGATGAATGTTCCTACAAGTCCTCCAGTACAAACAATCATGATGTTTCACGCTCTATAATGTTTAACACTCCTGATCTTCAGACTTCTGTTAAGAATTTCTCTTATGACACAGATTTTCCAAATAAAATATATTTAAAAAAACGATAATAAAGTTTTCAAAATTGTATAACCACTAGTTTAATAGAAATCTTATTTTGGTATGAAGGGTTTTATAGAAAGTATTTAAGCCAAAACATTTTAAATAATTCTTTGGAGAAATGTTTATAAAATAGCATTATCACAGTTCACAAAGCCAGAAAACATGTTGTTCCTCTAAGAAGTCTATAAAACATAAAACATTTTAAAAATATTTCAAATATTTGTTTTAATGGTATAAAAACGCACTCAAACACTTTATAAGATTTAACTTTTAAGTACCCACCTACTAAATGGACTACAAAATCTGCACAGCAATTAATCAATTTCCATCTTTCTTCTAACCATTCTCATTAATTCTGCTGCAATTACATATCCAGTAATCTTTTTATCCTATGTATATATAACATACATGGCGATAAAATTTGCAGCATGAACTTTTAATACACATGAGACTGCAAGTGAGAGTGTCTTTTAACAACTGAGCAATCCTCATATACAGTTTGAGCTACTTTTCAAAATCAAGAAGCTCAAAAATCATTGATCCAGTTGAGTCTGTGTACACAAGTTATGAGCCATATGGAGCTGATGTTGATACCTTCCGTGACCCAGAAGTGTCGTTATTGCCAGCGGGTTTGTTGGCCAATCGACGTTTGTAGCGTTTGAGAACAGATGCCAGGTTCTCTTTTCCCTTTGGGAAAGCCACATCACCAGCAGCAGTGCCTGTTCGTCCCTTTCGACAAGATATAGCAGTCTCTATGTCCTTAATGATGTCTAGAAGCATTGCTGCAGTTGTGCATTTCCCTCTTCCTGGTTTTGCAGTAGGGGGCAACATACCATTTGAAATAGGCGGGCTTGACCTTTGCTGATGCCCAACAGGAATTTGAAGGCAAAAGCACGGAGCCATTGGTGAGCGAGGCCTTGAGAATGCCAGATCTATAACACCCTGTAAATAAAGAAACATCAGTGTCAAATGAAAACATTTAAAAGATTCCCTAAAAGCGATAATAACAAGTTGAAATTCCCATAATATCAGACTGCAAAATTCATCATGGCAGTTCTTCCCATGTGGGAGCATGAATATAAAATCATTCATTACCCCCTAAATATCAACAGAATATGACGGTTTTCCACTTGGTCAATTAGTAACCAAGACAATCACCTTACAAGAGAAACAGTGGTCACGTCTTGCAAGTGCTACTTGACTTGAATGGATGAGAAAGGTTTGCAAAATGTACCTGAAGGCGATTTAGTACGTAAGTGTATTTTCCCCACAGCTCAGGCCGGCTTTCCATGAGTGATAGACCAAGAATTCGGTGAATGCACCAAACCCCAAAGCTTACAATCAAATCCACTCTCCATATACAGCCATCCCCACAGTTTGGAACTGAGGAAATCAGAAAGTTGTTATAACCTGCATCATCATTCTTCACTGTGTTAGGAACCTTCCTTTCAGGAGACAAATATTGAGATTCAGCCATTTGAATCTCTCTGGTCTTGGCTTCAGCTTCACATAGAAACTTCTCCCTAGCAGCCACTCGATCAATTAAATCCTCGTCAGCCCCATCATTTGGTCTAAATAGCCACTCGGATCCTTCCAATTTCAAAAGCTTCACAATACATAGTCTAAAAGATTGAAGAAGCTTGGCCTCTGAATTTACAACAGATGTAGCTTCTTGTGAATTTGCATTTGACCTATTTCCAAGTCCTTCACCAACAGTCCGACTTTTATCAGCTACACCAAACTGCTCAAAAGGCTGTCTAGACCAGAGGGATCCAGTATTCGAACTTGGATTTAACTGTAAGGGAAAAGCATCTCTATATACATTTGATGGAGAGAGCTCATCAAATGCCAAAGGAGCTCCTGCCCTGGATCCAGAATTTGAATACTGAGATGGCTCATAACTTGCCCGACCAACAGATGATTTGTATCCACTAGAGCCATCCCACTGAGTACCCTTATTGGCCATATATTGATCCCGCAGGGGAACAGAAAGACCCGATATGTCAGGCAAGCTATGGTATTTCTTTGCATTTGCAGACATTACTACACTATCAACAGGTCCAGAAGAGGAAGCACCATAATAAGATCTTTCATATTGTAATGGACTATTTCTAGATAGTGTAAAGTTCTGGTATCCAGACACTTGGACAGAGCTCGTAACATTTTGCAATTTCTGCCCCATAGCAAAAGCAACTGAATCTACATAGGTTGTAGGTGCCAAAGAAGGGGATTTCAGGCCTGATGACTCCCTTTGACCATTCAGGTAATCAGAATTTCTTTCCCTAGCAATTCGACTGAGATGTGCAATGTCACAACCATGTACTGTTGTTGGCTGATAATTCCAGGCATCGGAAGATGGTGTAGTCCGCAAACCGGAGTACCGTCTTTCACTAGAGTCTTCCAACGGAATGCGCGAGTACCATCTCTCACCAGAGTCTTCTGATGGAATGCGCAAACTAGAGTACCGTCTCTCACCAGAGTCTTCTGATGGAATGCGCAAACTAGAGTACCGTCTCTCACCAGAGTCTTCTGACGGAATGCGCAAACTAGAGTACCGTCTCTCACCAGAGTCATCTGCTGGAATGTGCAAACTAGAATATCGTCTCTCACCAGAGTCTTCCAATGGAATGCGCAAACTAGAGTACCTCCTCTCACCAGAGTCTTCTGATGGAATGTGCAAACTAGAGTACCTCCTCTCACCAGAATCTTCTGATGGAATGCGCAAACTAGAGTACCTCCTCTCACCAGCATCATGAGCACCACGGCTGGAATTCTGAACATATGCGTCTAAGAATTGTATGTTGTTGGACCATAACGGGGAAGGTCCTCTTTGAACTCCATAAGCTGAATCAACACTATTTTGTACCATTTGCTGCTTTGGAGAGTCATAGAAACTTGAAGTTAACATAGAATCAGAACCCCTTCCTCCTACAGATGGTAAAAAACCACTAAATTCCTTTACGGTAGGGTCCACTTTCAATGAAGAGACAGGCTTTGAATCAACCCCTACCCCTAGCAATATATCCAATTTATTAGATTTAGCTTCTTGAGTCATTTGCCCATGGAAGTCATATAACTGCCCCCAAAACTCATCAAGAGCTGAGGCCAATTGACGCCTTGCAGCACGCCCCAACCCCACTAATCTTGAAAGACTTCCAGGACCATTCCCACTCTCATCACTTTTCCCGCTGAGACTCCTAAATGAACCTGGACCATCAGACATTAAAGATGAGGTACTCTCAGGGACATCTTTGGATGATTCTTCACCCTCCCAGGTGTCTCCTTCATCATCATTCTTTTCAGTGGGTAAATCTCCTTCTATACCCACTGTTTTCTCTGGAGGAGCTGGTGATTCAATCATCAAGGTCTTGGTGCCCAAGAGATCATTACCAGTAACACCCTTAGGCACATTTGAGACAGCCAAGGAAAAATCTGTAGATGCTGATTCCTCTTGATGACATATGGCAGGGCTAGGAAATGTAATATTAGAACGATTTTCCTGAACGGTACCTGAATGAATTTCCTGATCAGACTCCATGACTGTCTCAGGCAAATCAAGATCAAAATTTGTAACAGATCTATCTGATTGACTTTCCGTGAACTTTTCCACTGCTGCAATCAATTCCTGCTTCTGGACAGGTTCCTCTTCATAATATCTAGTTTCATTTATATCATTTTCCTCCCTCTCAATAAGGGATGCAGATACTTTTTGTATATCCCAGCTCCACACCTCAGCATCGCTTCGGGAACTTGCAGATTTTAAAGGAGTAGCCAATAGCCAAAGCATCAAACAAAGTGATGCACAAGCTGTGATGAGAAGGACAACAAAAGGGACAGATGCACTACTCCCTATATTCCACCTCAAATCACCAGCCCAGTCACTGTTACCAAATATCATTTCAACCACAAACATGAGCTTCAAGACTAGCATCCCACCAAATGTTATCAGAACTAAGAACTCCAGAAACTGAGAAATTTTATGGACACCCATTATTGACCTTGATGAGGCAACCCGAAAAAGGGGGATCACAGAAGATGGAAGCAATAGAGCTACCATAACCTGTGTGAATATGAGCAATTGATATATTCCTTCAGCTCCTGAAGTCCAAACGCAAAAAAGAGCCGGGACCATGCTAATGATTCTGATTGTAGCACGATGAAGCCAACTGGGTATGTCCAGTTTGAGGAAGTCATGCAAGACTACTTGTCCGCTGAGATTCCAGGTCAGTGCAGTGATTTGACTTGAAAGAAATAGAACCAGTAGAAATACAAAGGGGGCTACTGGGCTCCTAAATACCTGTGTTCATCAATGTACAAACAAGACATTTGATCAGGATGCATCAACATAATAATACTGCTATGGTGAAATTTAAAACATTGTGGAAAGTCATGAGGAGCAACTGCTTATGAAAGAAAAAAATTTAATAAATAAATGAAAGAATAAAACCTGATCCATCACATCCTGAAAAGTAAGCAAAACAAGACCGGTACTGTGGAAAACGTTTGCTGCCGAGTTCATCAGCACAAAATTCACCAGATAAATGCCACAAAAGATGCATGAGATGGCAAAAAAGTGATGACACAAGGTGTCCTTGGAGATTTTTAGCCACCCTTGATGCTGCTGTTGGAATAAGAGAATAGAAGCTTTTAGAAAGTTAACAAATACAACAAGAATTATATTGAAGACAAAAAAAAAATGGAAATGAACTACATTAATTCCTACATGTAGAGTACACAAGGCATAAGCATCTGCATCTGAGTTACAGTTGGAGGGTAATTTCAAATGAAAGAAGATTATTTCCAAACCTTTATTATACAATCAACAAACAGAGCACCAATATGACTAAGTAAAACACCAGCAGTGACATATCTACGAGGGACACTAATTCATTTTCATTCCTACCAAACAAAAAGTAAAATCTACAGAAGGAAAGCTAGTATTTGTAATGATTTGGGCATGCTCAAAATCCAAAAATAACAACAATTTGAGTACTAATTGACATGAGAGGAGCAAGCAAACAAAGGTCATTTGAAATTCAGATTCTTTATTCAACAGATGCCCAGAAAAAATTAAAATGACACTGATTGGCTCGAAACTCACCCAAAAGATGTTGAAATGCAACATGTAACTATGTAATATAATAATTAACACTCCCAAGCAGTAATCACAAACACATCTGTGAAGAAGCAAGAAAGATAGACGTAGAAAACTAAACCACATTAGAGATAATAGGTTGCCCACTGAAAAGCAATACAGGCTTGATAAATTTTCAAGTTACTTTTATATGGAGAGAGATTTCGAAAATAAATGTCCAGAAAATATCTACCTCTCCTAATGTCCTAACTTCCAAGTAATCCCCAGTCACACAGTTTCTTCAAGCACACATAATTAGATGTGCTGATGCAACCGCATGTGGCCACCAAAATGTCATGAAAATTCCAAATCAATTACAAGGATTACCTAAATAAATCTATATCACTTACTTAAGTCACATAGTTTATAACATGAAATAACATACACCATTATGAATAGCAATCAGTGTCACATGTCATTAGCGGCAGGATATCCAAAAGGCAATCTTCTCCGGACTGCATTTCCAAATTCAATGTCAAAGCGCAAACTAAACAAAGTAGTCATATATACATGTCAGATCCTAGATCAGTTCAAGTCTCACATGGTGGTCCCATAAGTCTGAAACAATCTAACCCCAAACACAGACAAGAAGATACAAAAATACACGCTGTTAAACATAGACACACAAGGATTCATGTGCAGGAAGGATAGAGAAGTACCCGAATGATGGAAGAATGGAGGTAAAAATTGTGAGGCATAATATTTGCTCCTAGGAGACTCATTAGAGTGAATGCACTCTCCCCACTCAACTTTGTTAGCATCCCATTCACAGAAACTGGAGTTTCTGGTTGACTGATTAGCACTCCAAGAACATAAGAAAGCAACAGGACACCTGCCATGCTTATGCACAGGAAATTTGCCTTGTTCTCCTAAAAGTTCAACACCAATTAGCTTACTTATCAAATAGTTCGGGTGAGAATTTGAAAGAGCAAAACCTTACCAGGAGTCCAGCAAAAAGTGGATATAAAACAGCGTCAGCAGCTGCTAAAAAGACACTGGTGGACAAGTCCACCCCCAACAAAAGATTAAGCCCATGTGCAATCCCCAAAACCTAGAGAAAAAATATGCAAGACCAGATGTTAGCAATAAGATAAGAAGTTTGTGAAGGGTAAACAAAAAATCATGATAGATGTCTTAGATCCATCACAATCAAGATGAGAAAACTACCATAGTAAGATCTAGCAAAATCACAGAAAGCTCTGTTTGAACTCCTAAGAGTACACATGTGTACTTGTCATACTCACTGCTACAGATCTATTGTTGTCACAGAGAAAATGAAAAGATTATTAAAATTTGCTAACAAACAAATGTTAGAGAGACAAGAGATATTACCAATAATTAATCAAAAGCAACAATTGGTACAGCATAAGCAGCATCATAAAGGAAAGGAATGATACCTGAGCAAGATCTCTTCCTGTGACAACACCAATACAAGCTGAAAGGTACTGACACAGAATGGCAGCAAAATTGAAAAGCAGCATTACTGCCACCAGATCAGTCCCAAAATGGGCACCACCTTCAACAATTGCTGCCCACTTTCCAGGGTCAACATATCCAATTGAAATGAGAAGCACAGGTAAGACAGCAGGAAGCAGCCAATTGAGAAGACCAGGCTTTTGGTTAGCATTCATGGTCTCAGCTTCCATGTTATTACTATGTATGTCAGACAAAGTGCGAATCCCCGTGTAGTATAACAGTTATATTACACTTCCAAGCAATTGAAGAACCACCGTATGTGCGCCAAAATTAAATAAATTACATGGCTTCTTATTACCACCACATCAACAGCGGGAGGATGCCACCCTTACAGAAGTCAATCACCAGCATATCAGTAACTTCTTCAATTAAACATATTTAACCAATGTAAAGACGAAAGCACTGTATTTGTAGGAGTATATGAATCAAGTAGGATTCCAACAATGCAGGACATATAAATACTTTTGTACAGAATGACTTCAGAAGCTTCCCTTAATATCACAATAACTGCCAAGGTGACTACAACATAACCAAATTCCAAAGCTACCCCTGATCATCCAATACCAATCTAAATTTTGCAAACAAATCCACTTATATGCCACAACAAAGTGATTTTGCCACCCCAATAAATTTTCTTCTCATCTCCCTGCCGTGACTAGCATATTCATCCAATTCATGTAAACTTCGATAAAAGATACTTGCAATTGAACCCAGGATACAATCTTCAAAAATTCAAGCTGATTCCTCCTTGAACCCCACCTTTGACGTGTAATCCTGATTAAACGATTTAACATAAGTTCGCTGATGAACAAAAGCATAACCTTTTTTTTAGGCAAAACGACAAATTACGGTAGAATTTTAAGGATAAAATAATAGGAATTACAACATCAATATACTTCACACAAGTGAAAAATTACTTTGGTGTTAACTGAATGTGGTCACTATGGTCAAACTCGAAGTCTTTGATCATTTAGCAGTATCATAACATATTTACTCCCGAAGTACATATATTTACTCCCGAAGTACATAAATAAACAATCAAAAGGACTTACTCAAATCCATTCAACACATCAGATACAATGACAATCACAGCATCCATAGAGATCAAATACAACTCATCAAAATTTAGCACCCCAGTAGCGAATAAAAATGCCAACCCAATTCAAAGCTCGCATCAGATCTTCCCATAACATCAGAAAGCACCCCAAAACAAAGAACAAAAAATAAAATAACAGCACACATATATTTAATACAACAAAAACCCTAATCTCAAAACAACCCCAAAAAAAATCCATACAAACCCACAAAACAAAAATGGATCTGAATCAGGCAGAAACCGTTAAGCACAAATCTCGAGGTCGATTACAACACTGAAAACAAAAAAGGGAAACCCAGAAAAAAAGCTGATTAGGGTTTATGAGAAATGTTTAAAGCTTTAATCTTTTACCTTAGTAAGAGTGTAGTATGTCTCTCTGTGTCTCAGTTTTGATTGCTTAGCAAAGCTTTTGTTCCTCTGCAATCTATATCCCTATCTGATAGTGTACAAGTAGATCTTTAACAGGATCTGCTTTTATGAGGGGCAGAGAAGTTAGTATAAATTTTTGTGCAGATAGATAGATAGAGATAGAGAGAGAAAGAGAAAAGGTTTATTAGTTTCCTGAGAAAGAAAGTTAAACGAGAAAATAATACAAAGTATGGTTTTGTATATTTTTAAGGGAGGAGAGAGTGAAGTAAGGAAAAGTTTCACATCAAATGAGAGAGTTAAAAGTTACAAAGATCTAAAAGACAGTTAGCGTTTTCTCTACTTTTTCATTTATAGCCGAGTCCTGAGAGAGATGAGATTAGACCCAACTCAACTCTTTCTCTTTCTCTTTCTCTTTCTCTTTCTCTTTCTTTCTTTTTTACTTTCTTTCTCTCTTTCTTTCTTCACTCCATAGAAACTTATCTTTTCTTCTGCCTTGTCATGCGAACCAACTTCGTATTTAGTTTATTAGGACTTTTTCCCACCCAAGGTTTGCCTTAATCACTTTCTCACCCAAAAAGTTTCAAACTATCATTTTTTCACCCAAAATTTATATTCTGATTTTTGACCAATTGTCGACCAATTCCGACATCATTGCCACCTCACATCAACACCATTCACTTCCTCGATTATCACTCACCAAAATCCTTCAAACCTTGCTCATGTTGACTCCGTCAATAGCCGGCAATCGAGTTATTTGTGGAACGCATAACCGCCCTCTCAAGTCAGATTCCAATTAATCCCAACTACCAAAATCCAACTTATTGCCACCAAAAAGCTCACCGACATCTCCTCTTCAAAAGCCCCAACAGCTTCGATTGTAGAATCAAAAAGTGTATTCTAGGTAGTAAACAAAATATAAACTTTGGGTGGTAAAGTGTCATTAAGAAAAACCTTGGGTGGAAAAAAGTTATTTACTCTTAATTTATTTGGATAATTATAGGGTCTTATTCACTCTATTTTTATTTTTTTTCTTTCTTGTAGACAAGAAAAAATATTTAAGAGTAATTCCTTAACTCTCTCGATGGGACGATTATATTATACACTTTTAGATTTCTTTTATAGAGCTAAAATAATATTTTATAATTCAGATTGGGATAAATTAATATCAAGATGTCTTAATAAAAGAATTATTCTAATAATAATTATATTTAATTAATATGAGATTTCAATAACATTAAATACTCTACTTTGTATGAATTATGCTTTAAAATTATTACAATATTTACAATATTTTTTGTTTTTTTAAATAGATTTTAATGGGTGTGAAACTAATCACAGTAAAACTCTTGGCAATAATGAGAATCTGAATTTTAACTTAAACTTTAGTAAAGGTCAATGATGTTTGTTTCTTGGTACGCAGAGAAATTTCAATCTTAATTAGAATTTGGGTACATAATACAAAATCAATTAGATTAATCAAGTTAATCATGTAAAAATAAATAAATATATATATATATAGTAGACGACAAAAGGCCATAATAGTTACCCTTTGTACTAGGATATTAAAGTGAATAATATTGGCCATCCATTTTCACACAAGAAGACTTTTGTGTCCCATTACTTGGAAAATTCAATTCACATTTCTTTTTCTTTACTTTGGACAAAAAATAAATAAATAAATAAATAAATTAGTCAATAGGGTAATATTGGTGAATAATTCCTTTCTCCATTAACCCCAGAGATTAGTTAGACGGTTAATGGAAGTTTGTTTTCTTTATTAATTTTTCTTAGTTTGAATCTTAAAATCACGTATCACATTATAATTTATTTGATCTTTTACGTAAATTAGACTTGAACCTATTTAATCAAAAACTCGAGATAGATAAAGATTACCTTAAAAGAGTAGTTAATATCATCCAAACATGGTACATGTTTTGACTCACTAGGGGCATTTAATTATAACCAATTCTATTACTAGAAATTAAAAAACAATTTCATGTATGAAACCAACTGAGGAAAGAAAGATCAAAGGGGTTTAGGTTTATGATCGAAACCAGTTATGTTTTTGCATTAAATAAAAACAGACCACACATTTGAGATTTAAAGTACTGAAATTGTACCTTAGTATAAGAGTGCCCCAACCCACCAAAGTGTGTCGAGCGTGACCCACTAGGTCTGGGACTAGCACTAGCCTATAACGTTGAGAGATAGATCAAAATTTAGGGAATATGTATCTATCTTTTGGGGTTAAGTAGGAAATTCCAAGCATCAATCCTTATCTTGGTGAAACTGTGGGCAGTGGGAATCAAACTTACTAAAAAAAGGTGTTTCATTAATTAGAGGGATAGTTATATGACTAATAGAACTCCTTTACTTTATTCTGTAAAGTTTGATTGTCTCATTGTCAAATTCCATATTGAGTATGAGATTTTGAACAAAAGAAGTTTTTGGTTGGGGATTATCCTTTATTACTAAGATAATGTTATCTTTTATTGCTTACATTATTATATTTGATTATAAAATAATATAAGATTTCGGTAATCTTTCATAATTGATAGTACTAATAGTAATTACTGTTTGTTATATAGATGATAATTTGAATAACTCTATTTTCTTAGGTATTATGAGATTATTTGGTAATTTTATTTTTGTTACAATTTTACCATTTATTAATAAAATTTTAGGACAATAATGCTCTTGTTATTTAAACAATTTATAATCAAATTCAATGATTATTTTATCTTTATATACAAATTTTTTAAGAAAAAAATACCGCTAAATTTATAAAAAAATTATGCATGACTGGTGGTCAGATCTGGCCACCATCGCCAACAGTCGTGCGCCGTTTAGTTTCTGGTAGTAGCTAGATGGGGTGTGGGTGTCTTCATTACTTTTTAAACTTTAATTATAGGGGTATTTTAACTAAAATTTTAAATATAGTGGTTAAAAAACAATTTAAATAATAATATTAAAAAGAATGGTAATTTAGTAATTTATAGAACATATCCACCAGTTTATATCTTTCATCAAAACATATCAATATAATATACTCATCAATTTATTCATCACAATCAAATACCCAATTTATAATCACTTGATCAAGTGTTTGGCCAAATATATTGTATAATTTCAAGAGGGGAACGTTGTTATTAGTTAAGGCTTTAATTAGCATGCAATAGATCCATGCATCAATTCCTTAATAACATGTGATTGATTGATGCCCCAATCAAAAGAATTAATAAATCTCTATTAAATAATTTATTTGTATTAATTTTATGCAAAACGTCCCTCTACCCACATGCTTCATCTAGTGGTCGCCAATTCAATGCATCAAACTACAGCTTCTTTCTGCAACACTTATCTTTGTATACTTCAAAAATGTTAACAATTAATTAATTAATCAAATTAAATGATAAAAATATGCATCAATCGACGCACCAATGGTGGTAAATTTAAGCAGCAGGACACGTTCATGTTCAATGAACTTGGATATTACAAGGCCCCCATCAACTTACTTATTATTCCTTAATGTAATTATTAATCATGTTTTAGCCAAATTAATTAAATCATTCTTCTTTTCCTTTGGCAGTTAAAATTACAATTAAGGGAGACAAATCCCAGAATCAGCAACATGGTCCACAACACTAAGTTCTGCATATTCTGGTTCATTGTATCTGATAATTAATATTAATGTATTTGATCTTCTAAAATCATTGAATTTCACATCTACCTAATCCTTTTTGGCCACGCAGACTGATCAAAACTTTAACACTTTTTATAGACCCTTTTAAGCAAAGATTAGTTAAATTTGGCATGTATTAACTGAGATTTTTACATA